>JAJTUV010001860.1:0-241687 GCA_021653895.1 Mastomys natalensis | reverse complement strand
GGGATAGAGGCCTGACCTCCAATAATTGAAGGGATCTTGTAATGCTCAGTCTCTGTTGTTGTCCTGTGAGCATGAGGGCCATACCCATCCGTGTCTTTTTCCTGGAAGGGATACTTTGACATCACCCCTATGCAGTCAGGCTTGTAAATTATTCTAATATATTCTTTTATGACAAACTGGAATCACTCCACTTGCTGTTCAGCAAGCATTTAAATGTACATTAACATATGTGGCTATTTATAGTCTTTAAGCATTACTGAAGGTTTTTAGTGCTTTGTTCTTATTGGACATTTTATTTATTTACATTTCAGATGCCATCCCCTTTCCCCATTTCTCCTCCCTAGAAACCCCCTATCCCATCCCCCTCCCTTCCTCCTTTTTGCTTTTATGCCATTTGAATTACATGCAAGTATTCAGGTCAGTTCTAGGTTGAGGAACTAGCAATACAATAGATGCAAGTAGTCAAGGAACAAGCAAGACAATAAACATAAATAGTCAAAGAACAAGCAAGGCATTAAACAAAATCCTGTGAACATTCCCATGATCATAGTTTCTAAGGGCTTATCAGGATGACCAAAATATCTGAGCCAACTTCCCTGGCCTAGCTTCTCAGTCATTCAAGATTCCTCTGTTGTGAATTCTCTGTTTACTTGTACACTCCATTTTTTGATTGGGTTGTTTGATTTCTTGGTGGTTAGCTTCTTGAGTTCTTTAGATTTTTTGGATATTCGCTGTCTATCGGGTATGGGGTTAGTGAAGATTTTTTCTCAAATCTTTAGGTTGCCAATTTGTCCTATTGGCTATAACCTTTGACTTATAGAAGCTTTCCAGTTTCCTGAGGTTCCATTTACCAACTGATCTTAGAGCCTGAGCCATTGGAGTTCTGTTCAGGAAATTTCCCCCTGTGCCAATGAGCTTGAGGTTCTTCCCCACTTTCTCTTCTATTAGACTCAGTGTCTCTGGTTTTATGTTGAGGTCCTTGATCCACTTGGACTTGAGCTTTGTGCAAGGTGACAAATAGGGATCTATTTTCATTTTTCTACATACAGATTGCCAGTTAGACCAGCACCATTTATTGAAGATGCTTTTTTTCCCACTGTATATTTTTGGCTTCTTTGTTAAAGATCAAATGTCCATAAGTGTGTTAGGTTAAGAATATTTACATTAAAAAATAAATAAACAATTTCCCCTTCTATTTGGGCTACTTTGCATCCAATATCAAAAGGGGATTTATAGAAGGTTTTATACCTGAAACATTTCTCTTAAATAAATTACTTGAACACCAGAACCTAGAGAACATCCATTAGTCTGATAACTATGGAAGCAGCTAGGTGGCTAATGGGCAGGTGGGTACATATAACATAGATACTGGGACAAAGGTAATTTACATCCCAGGTAAAGTGATGGGTATTTCACCACAAGACTTGCAATGGATTGTAATAAAAAACTCATTAATTGTTCACTTCTGGAATTCTCCATTAAATATTTTCAGGCTGTAATCAGGTACAGGTAACTGGAATCTTGCAAAGGGAAAATACAAATAAGGGGAAATGATTACACCGAACAACACAGATACCTTAGAAAGGGGGGAGGTAGCATACCTAAAATGTCTAGAATACAATTTAAGACACACAGAATAAGCAAAAGTCACCCAAGTACAAAACAGATAAACTAGTAAAGAATACAAACTAGAACTACATCTACACACACAACACACACACACACACACACACACAAACCCCACTGTGCTGATGAAGAAGGCAGTTTAAGTCAGTGAGGGTAAGGCACACTTTTAATGAATGTTGATAATAAAACTGGGCAGCTGTTCAGGAAAAGACAAAATTGGTTCCACATATCAAAAATGGATTCAACAAATTAAGGATATATAAGAAAATTGAAATAATAAAAAAAAAAAACTAGAAAGCAAAGTAAGTGAATTATTCTTTAAACTCACTACATAAACTGGAATTTATGATTCAAAATTCAACATCAATAAGATTATACAGTAAAGTAAAAGTATTTCAAACAAAATCTCTGATAGCAAACTTTAACACTTGACAAAATTAACATACTGTAAGGGTATCTCTGTACCATATGTCACAGATGAAATGCTGGGGTCATAATGTACTTGGCACATGAGTTAACTGAGAAATGGATGTGTTACTCTGGTTAGCACTTAAATAGCCTGAGAAATCCTGAGTAATAAGAACAAGAATAAAACTGGGTAATGCCACCTAGGAAATAACAAACAGGGAGAGGGAGACAGCTTTTCAATTAAGAAGAATGCTGAGTAATAAATAAGAAAGACCAGAAAAGTTACTCCTGTGCAAACACTAGAGTAATAATTTTATAAAATTTCCTGATGAGTTATAAAGTTCATGGTTGAAACATACTCAGGAAAAGAAAATATTACATAGCTATAAAACTCTATGTTCCAAAGTATTTTACTAACCTCACCTAAATATTTAAAATACTACTAATGTGGGTTTGGAGTATAGCTCAGTTCTACTACAGGTATTAAGTGCAAAAAGACCACCAAGCAAACAAGTACACATATACAACAAAATAACTTAGCATGTATCACCTCCAAAGGGTTATCCAAGAAACGGTACAGTAAGAAGTATCAGTAACAAGACAGAGGACACCCTTGACACGTCCACTGACTAGATTCCATCGCTTCCCCAACGATCTAATTCCGAATGTGTGACCACATTCTAATGTAAGAGCAGACCAATAACACAGAAGAACGCTCTGCTTCTTGTAAGTGTTCAGGGCATAAAAAGTCAGGAGGTACTGAAGGCTTAGCAGAGACAGAAAGAGACAGCCATGACAAGGCAATAGTCTATCAGCCAGTGTGGTATCCTTGATTGCACCTCTGAACGAAACAGGGATTAGTGGCAAGGTGGATGGAATTCAAATAAGGCTATGAAGCTATTATGGCAGGATTATTTAAGGTTTTCATAACTGTTATGTGAGATACTGACATTAGAGAGAACTGAACGGCATCTGAGAACTCTATATCAGTTGTAGACATTTGCGTTACAATCAAGTGAATTCTAAGAACCTCTGGTGAAAAGGATGTACATCAGCAATTGTTAAAAGTACTATTTCTATGGCACATCCCACTGTTAGAATGCATCAGGTTATGCAATTAAACCAGTATTATTATATTATATTGTATTGTATTATATTATAATTATTATCAAACCTCAATAGCACCAAAAATCTTGCTGTTAATTAAAAATTTGTTTTTTTAATGTGTTGGTTGGAACAATAATAAAGCAGAATAAAAAAGAGATACAAATAGGAATGGTTCTGTGTGATCTTACCAGGTTAATTAGTTGTGTATGAACCACATCTTCTACCAAAACTGCTGTTTCATGGAGCGGCCTCCTTGCATCACCTAATGAAAACCTGCAGGAAAAATAAAACACACCACTATTAAGGATACAGACCAGGTACAGCAAATAATTAATATATACTTCTCATTGTAAGGATCAACTGTATAAAAGAGGCAATAAATTACTCTTTCAAACAATCCAACAGTGCACATTTACTTCTAGACTAAGAAAATAAATACCTTGTTTGTAAAGTGTAACTTCCCAAGAAGCATATTATTATCTGCACTTCTTCTTGTTTGCAGAGTATTTTAAAAGGTGTTATACTCTGTCAAAATGCAACCTACAACTTCACTTCTCAATACACACGGTAGGACGCTCACAGTTTTACTCCCTGGCTCACAGCCATTACTCCAGCTCCAGGCGATCCAAGCCCTCCAGCCTCTGATAGCATCTGCACTCTTGGGTTGATACTCACAAACTGATAAACATGCATACACTTAAAGTTTAAAAAATGATTAAAAAAATTTTTTTGAAACTGGAAAATACCACCAATCATAGCACAATATGAGCATCAAATATACATGTAACAAATCTACAACTGTAAATATAAGAGCAGAGCAACAGTAACGTAAGATATAAAATGGGTAATACAAGAATAGAGACAATTGTTTAAATATAAAAATGGTATCATTTATGATCTCCAACTACATACAAGCAGAATATAAATAATGATTTATAGTTTTTGTTACCGCATCTGTTTATTAGATATGCAGACTCTCACCCTCTTAAAGAATACTTGAAACTGCATAATGAACTGAAGTCTTTTTTTTTTAAATTTGTTTACTTTTTATATTATTTTGTTTTATTTATTGGAACTTTTATTTACATTTCAGGTGTTTTCCCCTTACCCCTTTTTCCCCCCTCCCTCCCAGGAACTCCCTATCCCTTCCCCCCTCCTCCTGCCTCTATGATGGTGTACCCACACCCACCCTCCCCAGAACCTCACCTCCCCACCCTCGAATACCACCCCCACGATGTCCAGCCTTCATGGGACCAAGAATCTCTTCTCCCACTTATATATAGCTCCCTTGCATATATAGCTGGAGCCATGGGTCCCTCCCTAAGCGCTCCCAAGCTGGTGGTTTAGACCCTGGGGGCTCTGGTTGGTTGGTATTGTTGCTCTCCTCATGGGGTCCCGTACCCTTTCTACTCCTTCAGTCTTCACTCTATCTTCTCTGTTGGGAACCCCATAATCAGTTTAATGGTTAGCTTGAGCATCCGCCTCTGAATATGTCAGACTCTTGCAGACCTCTAAGGCGACAGTTATGTTAGGCTCCTGTCAGCATTCACCTCCTGACACCCACGTCAGCATCTACCTTTGGTGACTGCACATGGGATGGATACCCAGGTGGAATGGTCTGTAGACGGCCCCTCCTTCAGTTTCTGTCCTGCACTTTGCATCCATATTTGCTCCCTTGAGTATTTTGTTACTTCTTCTAAGAGGGACTGTAGCCCCCACCCCACACACTTGGTCTTCATTCTTCATGAGCTTAAAGCCCACATTACCAGAAGATGACTAAACTATTCAAGCATGATGAGAAGACTGACTCTCACTTGAAGGGAGAACAATGGTCCTTATATTTGTATTTAAGTCATGCACTTAACTCACAAAAACCTACAACCTCGAGTAAACTAGCATAGATTTCAGGTATAGGAAAGAATGTACAGATCCCATAAAAGGCAGGAAATACATTTGAAGAACCAAAATGAAGGTGAGAAGCCAGTCCCAATACTTATGATGGCAACTAGGAAACTATGTATCTTTCCAATGCCCCTTACCCACCAAGTCATAGCACAGAAAAGATCAAAGAAAAGAATCTTCCATAAGAATTCATCAGTACTTGATGTACAGGCTAGAGACTAAGGTCAATGTCAGTCTGGGCTATACACAGAGAACTTGTCTCAAACAAAACAATGAAAACAACAACACACAAACAAAACAACAAAACAAGAAAAGAATGATTTAGTATTATTCCCATGAATAATATATCAAGGACCATTACTATATATACTACAAAATAAATCATCGCGAATGAGTTAGCAGGACAGCCAATCACAGGATAAGACCTACACACACCAAAATAATTAAACAACAATTAAGTATTAACTATATGGTTTATGCTCTAGGACATATCTATAATCCCAGAACAAAGACTCCTAAGCAAATGCAAGTTTAAGGGCAACCTGGGCTACATAGCAGATCACTCATCTCATTTGAATCTTTGCTTCTAAATTTGCACACCCTGATTAAAAAGAGAGGAGAACTGGGTATGCTGGAATTGATATAAGGTAGCAGAGGGCTAAAGTATATTGATGAGTTTTTGGCAGACAACTGAGCCAGTGACCAAAGAACTCAAGGTACATGAGTACATGATGTGGCCGAGAACCAAGTCTAGGAGATGGGAACCAGAAGCTCCGTTGTGGGAATGTGTCCTAGGATGCTGAGTTGTGTTCAGTAGTTACACTGGCTATGGATGGCAATGTACACAATGTCCTGCCTTGTGCTGATGCTGTGTTTAACAAGTTTTTGTAATCTGGAGTCTTTTTTTTTTTCCCTTAGCTCTGGTCCTCTGGGACATTACCCTATGTCAGGTAATATATCGCTTTGTAATAGACACAGTGTGACAACTGCTTGGTTTAAGAAGGCTTTGGATGACTTTCTGTCTCTTCCACCAAGTTTCCTTCTTACCTTCTAGGCCCTCGATTGAGTATACTTTTAAAGGCTGCATGTCACTAAAATCTGGGTATTTCTGATACACTGTTTGCAAAGGCTGCTCTCCTAAACCTCAGCCCCATCCCTCTCCTTTCACTTTTACCTCCTGAGAGATGTGTAACCCAGAGACAAATTCAAAGACTTGCACAATGGACTCTTACATATATCCTACGAGAGATATCTTAGTGCCTGTGCTCTCTTTCTCTCTCAAATTCCTACTTTACACATACATTCTTATCAATGTCTATTTTCCTTTAAGCCACAAATATGCACTGAGTGATTTGCATGTGAGGGCATTATTGCATGTGCTGAGTCATGGAAGCCTACTGCTCTCTAAGCTGCCATTCCTGGTCCTGTCTTCTGCCTCTAGGGGAAATGTTTTGTATTTTAGTAGAATTCTCTTTCTTTTGTGATTTCCAAACATGTTGAAAATACAAAATCCTACTTTCAAAACTATGAAGCATTGTATTCAAAAGTTTTGTCTTGTTTGCTAAAGGATATCTTTAAAAGAAAAAACAGCTTGGCATTATTTACATAGCCTTCAAACTTGATTGTTTAAAGTACACAATTTTATGATTTTTAAGTAAACTTACAGAGTAGTGCGCCCATCTATAAAATCTAGTTTTAGGACTTTTGCTAGTACCCCAAAAACCTTATATCTCTTGACAATAACCCCTATTCTCATCCACAGCTCAGGGCTAACTATGCAAAGATCTAGTTGAGATCACCAGACCTCAGGTTTCCCTCCCAGGTTCAACATTCCTCACTTCTTAGCTGTAAGTCTGTTGTACAGCCATTTCCTCAGCATTGAAACAGGCCTTCCTGGAGGGAGAAGAGACGGTGCTATAACCAGGCCGAATGACCTGAGAGTCAGAAGATTCACGAGGCTGTGTAAGCAGACAAGCCTTGAGGCTCTAGTCCTAGAACTGCCTGTGTACTGTGCAGAGAGTACCGGAGAGTGGTTTTCTTGGGCAATTACTGACACAGCTGCCTTGGACTTCAGTAAGCTCTCAGGTTCAGCAACCTAGACTCAGTGGATTATTTCTCTGCCCTGTAGTCAGCGCCCTCGCTAGAGTCAACAGACATCTTTTGTTATCTCCCTAAGTAAATGCTACAGCTCTGGGGAGATTATCCCAGAGAACATGGTAATTTTCAGTTTAATCACAGTAGTATAGGATTCTCTTGGTTAGATATTAAGGCCTACGTTTTGATTTGAATAGAAAACTTATCTTACCAGTTTTTAATAAATAAACAAACAACAATAGCAACAAAGCAGCTCCCTAACCTATACGGTGAACAAATCAAATATAGACAACAGATTACACAATTAACATTTCTGTGGACTGTGAAGAATTGAACTAGCTTCATGTCTGTTTTTGAGCTAGTTTGCCATCTTATCTTGTCCACAAGAATATCATGTCATATAACATGGAATATCCTGCTGAAATTTCTACCCTGTTCCATAGCATTACCCCATATACAATCTTATGTGCTGTGAACCCATTCAAGTCCCTAAATAATTAAAGATCCAGATTTTTCTAGAGATTGGTAAATCTAAAGTGTTTATTGGGTGTGTTGGTGCATATCTTTAATCCCAGGGCTCAGGAGGCAGGGGCAGGTTCTGAGTTCAAGTTAGATGGGTCTATATTAAGACCTTGTCTCAAAATAAATGAAAACTGTAAAAATACTGTAAAAACTGAGCAACTATAAAAGTTTCCTGACTAAACTGAAGCTTCCCACAACATTTTTAGAAGCAAAGCAAAATTATGCCAAAAGTCTAACTTAATTATACTTCTTATAAAAAATACCAGATAATAATTTATATCAATATTTAATTAATAAGAATCTTATGCCTAGTTTTTCTCCTGAGAATTCTATTCACAGAAGCCAAAGTATTAGTCTAGTACAATACAAGAGCGTGTAAATGAAAACATAAATAAACACTGCAAAGTCATGGTAGAATCACGAAAGATATGTGAAAATTAATTGTGCAAATATGTGTGACTGCCAAAAGGAAAATGCATAATATATTCCAGTTGTACTACATAATATATTCCATTTGCTTATTCAGAAAAGGATTCAATTTAAATCATGAAACATACAAGACAACTGTCTTTACAGACTATGTAAACTAGACAATGATCAGTCACTTTTGTTCAGAGAAAATAAAGAAAACATTTATCTCTAGTCTCAACAATATTCCTCAAATCAAAATGGAATTTAGTATACCCAGAAAAATGCCGTTTCAATTTATTCTCCAGAACATGTATAAAAAAGTGATGACATGAGAAAGATGTTAAGATATAATTACATGTTATGATTCTGTTGAGAATAAACACATAGCATACATTAAATGATCTTTTGGGTTCACTTTAGATTATAGACCAGAATTTCAAATTTTGGTATGTATAAATAACGTTTTATGCAAGTCTACACAAACTATCATTATAAATCATATATTAAAATGTAGCATTGAAAGCTTCATCTGTTCTTTAACCATGAACATATGAGGGTATCGAAGTATACTAAAAATACCATTAAAAGGTATTGTCTCTTGGTATCTGCGGAGTACTAGTTAGAGGTTTCACACAGATACAATTAAAGTCCTCATGTAAAAGAGGACAATACTTACACAAAGCCTGGATACAACCTTTTGTGAGATTAGCTCCTACAATATGAATGCTACATAATGAGTTATTATACAGTATTGTTTAGGAACTGATGGGCAGAGTCTAAGGATGAATCCATAGATATTAAAACGATAGATGTGGAGGGCCAACTGTCCTGTGCACCTAGCAACCACTAGACGACATGTATAAGCATTATCACAGATACCAACTTTGAGGTAATGTACTAATAATGACTTACATCAGCATAGTAAATCAAAATGTGGGTGGGAACCTATGCTATTATTTCTTTTGTCATAATTATTAATAACATTTATTCTTTCCACTCCAGGTCTAGATTGTGCAAGGGTACATATTCAGTGGAGAGCATCAGTGGGATTTCCATTCCAAGGATTCTTACAAGCCATAACTTAACCCAACTACTTTACACTACGGTGTTTCATCAAGACCTCAGCCACTTAGGCTATTCCAACTTCTACCATGAGAAAATGGAATGAAGTAAAAGATGATGTGAGCATAATCCAAACTGAGTGCTTACAGTAGGCTTCTGGATGACTTCTTGACAACTAAATATGGGCCATGCAGAAATGCCAACCTGTGTAGTGAACATAGCAGCTGAACTTATAAAGGTGACAGGGAAAAAACAGTGGAAGCCAACGCCGCTCACATTATTAACCATGGACAGGAATCTAAAGGAAGCAAAGAACTATCTCTCAGGAAAAATGTAAATGAATGGCTTATTTCTACTCAGTTGAGTTTTGGGCCTGAAGAGACAGCTCACAGTTAACAGGCTAGCAGCAAGCCTCAGGGTAGATGCTAAAGCATCTGCAGCACCCACTCGAAGACCTGGTGGCTGTGGCATCAGTCTCTAATCCCAGCCCTAGGGGAAACACAGGGGTCCTGGGGCAAGATAGATAGTTAGACTAAGATAAACAAGAGAGCTCTGTATTCAGAGAAAGGCCTTGCCTCAGAACAGGTGGAGAACAATAAAAGAAGACGCCAGTGTCAACCTCAGGCTTACACATTTGCACACCACACACAAAACAAAAACTCCAAATGGTTGTGTGTTTACTACACGAAATTTACCTTGTTTTTTTAAAAGTCGTAGGAATACACTGTAAAAATTCATATTATGGAGCTGGAGAGATGGCTCAGTGGTTAAGAGCACTGACTGCTCTTCCAGAGGTCCTGAGTTCAATTCCCAGCACCCACATGGTGGCTCATAATCATCTATAATGAGATCAAATGACCTTTCCTGGTGTGTCTAAGACAGCTATGGTGTACTCATATACATAAAATAAATAAAACCCTAAAAAAGTAAAATTATGCAATTAAACAATCACAGTGCGATTATATGTAAATCGCATAGACACTTAAAAGAAATTCAGAGAAGGTGAATATGGGTAGAGAAGTGGAATGTGAAACAGGGCCGGGGCTGGAGTGACTATAGCCTCTCATGTACGGGTCTTACAGCACTTAGTGAGTGCAGGTCAGAAGGAAGGGCTTATAAAGAGAAAGACATGACCAAGTTTAGATAACCTGCTAACAGTGGAATTTTCCCCTAGTTGAAAATATCAATTAGTTACATTTAATGGTAGCTCATCCTATAATCCACCACTAACAAAGCTAAAACAAAGCTAAAGAAGAGAATGACTATGAGGTAAAGATTAGTCTGGGCTGCATGGTAAGTCTAAGCCAGCTTTAGCCATAGAGTAATACTCTTTCTCAAAGCAAACAAAAAATAATTAAGCCAGTTGGTGGCGGAGCACACTTTTAATTCCAGCTCTTGGGAGACAAAGGCAGGACCCTGAGCCAGGGATATACAGAGAAACCCTATCTCAAAAACAAAACAACAACAACCCCAAATATATATACATAAACACATACACACAGACACACAACTCCCACACACACATTTTTTAAATCACTTAAAAAAAAAAAAACACTTTTTTTTTTAACAAAAAAAGTGTAACTAGAGCTTGCTTACTGTCAGCATGTTTCCTTTCTCCAGTTGGTTAGAGACGGCTCCCTTACCCTTTACAGAGAAAAATACTTGTTCAACTCTGAGGGAACAGTGTGTGGCCTTATGCCCTGGGGCCAAGATGTATCCAGGTCATAACTGAAGGTGAACAATTTGTCTCTCGAGGTATTTATATAGAACCAGGGTATCAGCCAACTTTCAGTCTCTGTGCTCCAGATCCTCCTCCTCATCACTTCCATACTTCCAGAGCCTACGCGTTAGTCCAGGTTGTGCCTAGGCATATCTTTGACAGCCACACAACAGAAAACAGAGTCTAGTATTTCATAGTAAATTAACTGTCCATAAACTGTTATTCCATTCTACACTAAATGCACACTGCTCATCTCTACTTACTGATTCTCCCTTGTAAAGGCTTAGTTAAAAATAATAAACCAAGCAAGCAAGCAAGCAGGGCAGTGGTGGAGCACACCATTAATCCCAGCACTTAGGAATCAGAGGTAGGTGAATCTCTGAGTTCAAGGCCAGCCTGGTCTACAGAGTGAGTTCCAGGACAGCCAGGGCTACATAGAGAAACCCTGTCTCAAGACAAAACAAAATAATAACAACAAAGTAAAAATGAGGTTTTCTTTTCAAAAATAAATTAACAAGTGTGCTAGAGTGAAGAAATAACGTGCTCTACGTATGTGGGTCAACCTCAAAGGAGACTAGGCCACAACAGTACTTCCTGCTACTATATTTTCACGTAAGTGTTACTTTTACCAGGCTGTTCAAACAAACTAGTCTATAATAATCTGCTCCAAACATGGGGTGAAGGAGGGGTGAGGATCAGCAAAGGAGAAGAAAACTATCAATGCTGTCGGTAATATTTTCATTACATGTTATAAGAATAACACACAACATAAAAAATGCTGGTTTAATTCAGTGGAACTATTTCAAATTTCTTAAAATCACACAGGACTTAAATAACTTCTTTAAAAGTGCAATTTAATAATGACTTTACAGCACCATTAGGATAAGGACAAATATTTTATGTGATATTGATTTAACTGCCTCTCTCTTAATCTGCTTTCCATGGGAAGTATGGGCTCTTTTGGTACAGAAATCACCTTAGGCATTTGCCTGGCACCCAGCTTTATCAGCAGCTCTTGAGAACAAACGGTTTCATAATAAATCTGTTCTGAATGCCAACTCTACTGACACAGAAGCTCATTGCATTGTATAAGCATTGGGTATACTCAATTTTAGTGTGTGACACTTTCAATTATTTCAAAGATTATTTTTTTAATAAGAGGGGGAAATCACTTAGGAAATTCCCTGTTAACCCACCCTGGATAAAGACCTAGCAAATTAACCACTGTGGAGAAAAGAATTATTCTTCCTGAGGAATGAGCTAAGCGACTGTCCAATATCAAGTGATCAGTCCTAAAACCATACACATGAAACAACAGTGAACAGACTGAGAAGGTTGTGTGTGTGTGTATGTCTCTATGTGTGTGTCTCTGTATGTGTGTGTATGTGCACACAGCACTCGTGTGTATGTGTACATGTTTGTGTTTGTATAAATGTAACAATAATATTTAAAGAAAAAGAGGACAGGAATCTGAGAGGGGACGCCTTTAGAGGGTCTGAAGGGAGGGGGTCTGAGGTAATTACTATAAATAAAAATAAAATAAGAAATAAAATTAAAATAAAAAGATTTGGGGGTTGTAAAATGTATGCAATTGTAATGTAATGTAAATGCAAAAGTAGAAACTCATTTAAAAATAGAATAAACCACAACACAGGTAACTAAAACAATTTGGATATAAGAGTAGTCTTTCTGTTATGCAAAATGGTATTATTTCTAAGTAATAAGGACAAAACAATTAGGAGTATTGTTGAAGGTTCATAGGAAATTTTTTTAATTCTAAGCAGTATATTTTCTGTTTAAATTCCATTTAGGCTATTACTTCAGACTTAATGAACTGTCTACAAATTCCAAGTTCTCGAATGTGTCAATTATACAATTGAGCATATACTCTATAAACCCATTAGGTTTTAGATAATAGGTTAAACATCCCCTCATTAGCTAAATTTTATGACTATATAAGTCAATTCCAAAAGTTTACCTAGCAACAATGAAATAAGCCCTGTTTTCTAGTTAGGTTCCCAGGTAAAAATGTTCACTACCTACATCTGTGTATACATTTGCATACATATACAAAAATATAGAAGTTTAATTCATCTTACTAATATTCCCTGATGCAACCCTGAATAAAGCCAATCCCCCTTGGCCCCTATGTAGTCTGGGCACTCCCAAGGACTTGCACAAGGCTTGCTTTCAGTCTAACATAAACTGTTTTGAGACAACAGAATATGAAATTCTAGAAGAATGAGTTTTAAATTATCTACTTTTAAAATATACTATTACATTATTTAAAAGTCATTTTCATGGGTGAGGGAAAAGCTGTTGTTACAATTCAGGGTCATTTATTCATTCACTTTTCTGCAACAGGGTCATAAAGTCTTTGTTGCAAACACACAGCCACCATAGCACCAAAGCTGCAATGCATGCGTAGGCGCAGTCATGGTCTAGTTCAGCTGTGTGAATGGACTCTGGAACCTGAATGAGAACTGGTAGAGATCATGAAATACTACTCTCCTTTTGTAACTCCCCTAAGAATTTAAAGCTGTGAAAAACAAAAGGTGCCTTCTTAGTTAAACAGGCTGGGCAAAAAGAGGTAGCTCTACTGGACAGTTCTGTGTTAACTTGACACAAGCTAGAGATTTTTAGAAGAGGGAGCCGAAGTTGAGAAAACGCCTGACAGTGGTTGCAAGCCTGAAGTGAATTTTCCTGGTTGATGGTTGATGTGAATGGGCCCAGTTCACTGTGGGAAGGAGCACTGCTGGGCAGGTGGTCCTAGGTGCTATTAGAAAGCAAACTGAGCAAGCCACGGAGAACAAGCCATGAAACAGCACTTCTCCATGGCATCTTTTTCAGTTCCTGCCCTGACTTCCCTTCAGGATGGACTGAAAAGCTATAAGGTGAAATAACATGTTTCCTCCCCAAGTTATTTATTGTCAAGGTGTTTATCATAGGAATAGAAACCAAAATAAGACAACTGGTACTCAAAATATGACCATCCTGGACATAGGATCTTAACAAAGGAAATAAATGTAAAACAATGACATTAAAGCAAGTTCTAATACAATATAGTGAGCACCCTGTTTAAAAGGGGAAATTGTACAAGAGACACACAGATGGAAAAGTAACATAAGCACTTAAGAGAAAGCCAGGCCACTGGTGTCAACTGCTGGAAGCCGAAGAATGTAAGGACCTGGATCAGCAAGGGACAGGAGAACATCAGCTTCTGCTTCAAAGACTCTACACTTATTTATATTCACTTTCTTGAAACAGAATCTCATGTAGCCCAGGCTGGCCTAGAAGTTGCTACATAGCCAGCCAAGCATGTGGTTGAATTCCTGTAGCTAATGCCTCCAAGTCATGAGTACGGGGATTACAGATGTGTGCCACCATACATGGCTGACATCTAAACCCTCAGACTGTGGAAAATAAACTGCTGTTGTCTCACAGTTTTGAAACTTTGCTAAAGAAGCCCTAGGAAACCGTACAGAAACAGATCAGAGTAATCTAACACTACAGGACTCAAAAACATCTATCATTATTTAATGACCAAGTAAATAAAATGACTAAGTCCAAAATAAAATGTGCCATAGACTGCTCATAGTTGTTAAGCTAAAATGAAGTCAACTTTCTATACATGATATAGCTGTGAACTAAGTCTCTTTTTATGCCCCAAAAACACGTGTGCTAATAGGCGGAAGGAAAGACAAAAGGCCCATTTACCCATCTTGTCTCGGTGTAAAACGGAAACATCCTGAATGCAGACATGAGTTGCCTCAGTTCCTAGGTCCTGGATCTTCAGGATCCAAAGTGTACCACGGGGCAGTAAGTCTAGTTGGTCCTGAGTAAGTCCAGCGATGACCTCTAAGAATGCCTTCTTTCCAAATGGAGGGAGCACAAGCAAATGAAAAGTTCATGTAGATCCATGTCAATCTTGCCTTCTGTTTTGAGATTTTCACACGGAGAAATAAAAGAACAGCCTGGGGAGATGGCTCATCAGGTAAGAGTACATGCTCTGAAAACGCATGAATCCAAGTTCGAAATCCCTGCTTCCACTCAAAAGCTGGCCATCTGCATGAGTGCCTGTCAACCCTAGTGTTGGGGGATAGAGAGAAATGGATCTCAGAAGCTCACTGGCAGCCAGTCTAGCCAAGAGAGAGCTTCAGGTTCAGGAGAGATACCACCTTTAAAAAATAAAGTGGAGACTGATAGACAAAGACATGCAATGTTCTTACCTAGCCTCCAACTGTGTGTGCATACTTGTGCACACACTGCACACAGAAATGATAAGAAAATGGACTGTCTTTTGTTAGTTATGCTTTCACAAGGTCATGAAGTGGTCAGTAGGACGTTTGGTAGCACAGCCTTCCTCTATTATGGACAGAAGTGATTGAAGAATCAATGAGACAAGACATTATGTAAAAAGTAAGGGAAGACAATGATCAATGCAGGCCATACCAATCATTATGACATCTTGTTTACTAACCCTTCTTGGGATTCTCTTTCTCAGGATTCTAATCTGCCCTCCAGGCTCTATCTTCTATAACATACAGAATTAAAATGTAATGGCTGGTTCTAAAGCAAGTTTTTAACCATCAGCTTCAAATTGTAATGGCCTAAAATGGTTCTAAGACTAAAAAAAATAACCAAATAAATAAATACTTGCTCTTGGCAACAATTATGATCCATAGAGAAGTAAAAACAAACAAATGTGCTGGGCGGTGGTGGTGCACACCTTTAATCCCAGCACTTGGGAGGCAGAGACAGGTGGATTTCTGAGTTCGAGGCCAGCCTGGTCTACAGAGTGAGTTCCAGGACAGCCAGGGATACACAGAGAAACCCTGTCTCGAAAAAACAAAACAAAAAACAAACAAACAAAAAAAACCCAAATGAACAACAAACAACAAACAAAGCCTTGCATATAAATTGGAGAAACACCAGGAACAATGTGGAAAGTCAGGTCCCACTGATATTTACAACTGAAGTCAGGAGTTCGGACTGCAGAACTATGTGTCACACATAGACATGGATTTAACAGCATTAGTTTAGTATGGTAAACAGAAGCCTATCTTGACTCTGAATGCCATAAACACAGCAACTTCAAAACTCACTGCTGGCAATGTGGTCAAACTATCTCATCATATCACCATACAGATCCTAGGGAAAACATCCCCGTGCATCTTGAAACAAAAGGCAGAACATCCCAAGGCCTGCAGTTGTTTTCCTGTAGGTGGGATACAGGCACTGCTCCTAGCAGTGGGAGATTACCTGGAAAGGATGCTAAGGGTCTCAAATCACTTAACCCAGCATGGGCAGAACAGACCATGGCATGGCAATGTGATTTTTCATACATTGGCAGTTATCCATTCTCTTGCTTCTCTTTCTGTTTTGATTTGTGATTTGGGACAACTTGGGACAACATACATTAAACAGACTTCCAATTATACTCTTGCCTTATAAATTTGGTTGGGTTTTCAACAAAAACTTGAATTACATTGATTACTGCACAACTAAGATCTCATTCTGGTGTGTGTCTGTGTACATATATAATTCAAAGGAATAACATGTTAGAAATCTTTAGATTAAAAATACTAAGTACTATGTACCTTACAGTATTTTAAAGCAAGGATGAGTGTTCTGATTTAAAAGACTTCTAGCAAAAGAAAGTTCAAAGCTGTATTACTGTTTAAATCAAAAGTCATTTCTAGTTTATTTGTGTTTCATCCATTAAAAATGTTTTCAAAAAGGAGATCTACATAATGCTGGCTGGAATTTTCAGAAGATCTTGGGAACATAACATCTCACAGTATAAACTTGCAAGCTTTTGCCCAGCATCTAGATTTAGATCTGCACCATTTCATGTCACCTGGATGTGCACATTTATGCTAGAGGGCTGCTTATCAAGCACAGTAACTGAAAACCTGCACTACACTCTCAAGTGTGCAAGGGAGTAAATACCCACTGGAAAGAGCCCTGATTTACAGGGTGGCCCATTTAAAACGTTCCCATTTAATAATGTGGCTGTGCACAGGGCCTCTTTTAAATGGGCCACCCTGCATGAAGCTTCGGTCCAAGATAAAAAATGTCCTCCCTCGAGAATTTTTAAAAACCAAAAACACTGTAGGTTTAGTGGTTATTTTTAAGGTTTGAGATGGTTTCTTTGGACTCCTTTGGAACTGAAAAAAGATGGATACACATTTTAAAAATGAAATGTTACAACCACACATCTGTAATGAGAACTGGTGCCAGTGGATATTTTTAAAACAAATTAAAATGGTCAATTTTTTTTTTTAAGTTAGGCAAACGGCTGCTGCACACACAGCTCACAGTAACTACTTTTCAGCAAACCTTCAGAAGGAATTTCCTAATGAAGATTTATAGCATGTTCTGATAGTGATAATTAAAGGCTCCCCAAAAGATATGAATGACAGCATCAGAGATGTTAGGGTGGAGGGCTTGCCTTAGAATAAAGATGCAAGGCAGTTACAACAGACAAACTATGGCAAAACAGGCTTAGAGAAAAGCTTTGCTTGGGGACTCTTCCCTGTTCATATCAAGGGCTCTGAAAGACAACCACAGTGCTCCACAGTGCACACATGGAGATAGTCACAGTGCTCCACAGTGCACACATGGAGATAGTCACGGTGCTCCACAGTGCACACATGGAGATAGCCACGGTGCTCCACAGTGCACACATGGAGATAGCCACGGTGCTCCACAGTGCACACATGGAGATAGCCACGGTGCTCCACAGTGCACACATGGAGATAGCCACGGTGCTCCACAGTGCACACATGGAGATAGTCACGGTGCCCACAGTGCACACATGGAGATAGTCACGGTGCTCCACAGTGCACACATGGAGATAGATAGCCACGGTGCCCCACAGTGAACACATGGAGATAGTCACGGTGCCCCACAGTGCACACATGGAGATAGTCACGGTACTCCACAGTGCACACATAAAGAACTGAACTCTCAATTTAGAAGGGTATGGTATGGAGAGAAAAGGAAAAAGCTTGTCTTAAGAATATTCTGACAAAAAGATGATTCTCAAACCCTGTGTCTGGTTCATTTTCCTCCCCAAACCAATACTAGCTATGACAAAAAGTATAAGGGTGATGCAGGGTCTCTGTGCCTGACACTCTTCATAGGATCCTAACGTTACTGCATCATTTAATTCCACCGCAATACTATGAAGTAAGTACCTTGAGTCCATTTTACAGATGAGGTAAGTGATACACTAAGTAAGATATTATATAGTGTGTACAACGTATACATAGAAACAAAAATGCACATACACACACACACACAAAGAGAGAGGGGGAAGGGAGGGGGAGGGAGAGGAGAAGGGAAGGGAGAGGGAGAGGGAGAGGGAGAGGGAGAGGGAGAGGGAGAGGGAGAGGGAGAGGGAGAGGAGAGGGAGAGGGAGAGGGAGAGGGGAGGGAGAGGGAGAGGGAGAGGGAGAGGGAGAGAGCATGAGGTATTTGTGCTTGTAGGTAACCACTAGGAACCAGAAATATTAAAGACAGAGTGTTGTCTCTTCAAGGAAAGAAATGTATGACCTGTTTTCCTCCCAGAAGGCCAAGAAGAGATGTGGTCAATACCCCAGTGACTTCTGTGCTATCAGTATGGCCAGGCCACAGGCTTCTTCAAACTTGTGTGTTTATCTCAGTCATCTTCCAGACCCTTAGCTTGAACACTGTTTCTCAGTCAATATAACTAGTCTTTATAGAAAAAGTCACATGTCCTTTACAAAGAATTTTGATGTAATCATGCCTTAAGCTTTATTGTGTGTCTGGGATTCAGTTAATTATCAGCAGGAACCTTTTTTTTCCAAACTATGCTGTGCTTAAATATACCTGAAATGAACTACTCAAGGTCAGAATCTTGAAGTGTGGACCAACACTGGCTACTGATTCACAGTGAATCAGATTTCCTTTATACATATCTGCTGGTTGTGGCGTTTGCAAAGATACCCCACAATTAGATCATTCTCCATCTCTAAATGGAACAAGAAGACAAGATACAGTGATAGTACCCCCTCCACAGTACTGGTTCTTAAGAACTGGACTTTGAACATGATATATCCATGTTTTCTTAGGAGGCATAGTCAGGGTCTTCCCCAAGCATAACAAGTAGGCCTTGTTACCAACAGACTCCACATCTGTGGACTCACAATATTCTAGCTAAAATATTCTAAAAAAAAGGAAAAGAAATAAACCATCTAAACAGTCCCATAACCCCTAAAGAAATAGCAGCAGTCATTAAAAGTCTCTCCACCAAAAAAAGCCCAGGCCAGATGGTTTTAATGCAGAATTCTATCAGACCTTCAAGGAAGACCCAATACCAATTCTCTTCAAACTATTCCACAAAATAGAAACAGAAGGAACACTACCCAATTCGTTCTATGAAGCTACAATCACACTCATACCTAAACCTCACAAAGACCCAACAAAGAAAGAGAACTTCAGACCAATCTCTCTTATGAATATTGATGCAAAAATACTCAATAAAATTCTAGCAAACCAAATCCAAGAACACATCAAAACAATCATCCATCATGATCAAGTGGGCTTTATCCCAGGAATGCAGGGATGGTTCAATATTCAGAAATCTATCAATGTAATCCACTATATAAACAAACTCAAAGAAAAAAAACCACATGATCATCTCACTAGATGCTGAGAAAGCATTTGACAAAATTCAACATCCCTTCATGGTAAAAGTCTTAGAAAGGTCAGGAATTCAAGGCCCATACCTAAACATAGTAAAAGCAATATACAGCAAACCAGTAGCCAACATCAAACTAAATGGAGAGAAACTTGAAGCAATCCCACTAAGATCAGGGACTAGACAAGGCTGCCCACTGTCTCCCTACCTATTCAATATAGTACTGGAAGTCCTAGCCAGAGCAATTACACAACAAAAAGAAGTCAAAGGAATACAGATAGGAAAGGAAGAAGTCAAAATATCACTATTTACAGATGATATGATAGTATACTTAAGTGACCCCAGAACTTCCACCAGAGAACTCCTAAACCTGATAAACAACTTCAGCAAGGTGGCTGATTATAAATCAACTCGAACAAATCAGTAGCCTTCTTACGTGAAAGATAAACAGGCTGAAAAAGAAATTAGGGAAATGACACCCTTCACAATAGTCAAAAAATAATATAAAATACCTCGGGGTGAATCTAACCAAGCAAGTGAAAGATCTTGTATGACAAGAACTTCAAGTCTCTGAAGAAAGTAATTGAGGAAGATCTCAGGAAATGGAAAGATCTCCCATGCATCATGGATCGGCAGGATTAATATAGTAAAAATGGCCATCTTGCCAAAAGCAATCTACAGATTCAATGCAATCCCCATTAAAATCCCAACTCAATTCTTTACAGAGCTAGAAAGAGAAATTCTCAAATTTATTTGGAATAACAAAAAAACCAGGATAGCGAAAACCATTCTCAACAATAAAAGAACTTCTGGAGGAATTGCCATCCCTGACCTCAAGCTGTACTACAGAGCAGTAGTGATGAAAACTGCCTGGTATTGGTACAGAGACAGGCAGGAAGATCAGTGGAATAGAGTTGAAGACCCAGAAATGAACCCACACACACTATGGTCATTTGATCTTTGACAAAGGAGCTAATACAATCCAGTGGAACAAGGACAGCATTTTCAACAAATGGTGCTGGTTCAACTAGAGGACAACATGCAGAAGAATGCAAATCGATCCATTCTTATCTCCTTGTACAAAGCTAAAGTCCAAGTGGATAAAGGACCTTCACATAAAACCAGACACACTGAAACTAATAGAAGAGAAGGTGGGGAAGACCCTCGAATACCTAGGCACAGGGGGAAAGTTCCTGAACAGAACACCAATGGCTTATGCTCTAAGATCAAGAATTGACAAATGGAACTTCATAAAATTGCAAAGTTTCTGTAAGGCAAAGGACACTGTCAATAGGACAAAACGGCAACCAACAGACTGGGAAAAGATCTTTACCAATCCCACATCTGATAGAAGACTAATATCCAATGTATACAAAGAACTCAAGAAATTAGACTCTAGACAACCAAATAACCCTATTAAAAAATGGGGTATGGAGCTAAACAAAGAATTCTCAACTGAGGAAATGTGAATGGCCGAGAAGCACCTAAAGAAATGTTCAGCAGCCTTAGTAATCAGGGAAATGCAAATCAAAACAACCCTGAAATTCCACCTCACATCAGTAGGAATGGCTAAGATCAAAAACTCAGGTGATAGCAGATGCTGGCGAGGATGTGGAGAAAGAGGAACACTCCTCCATTGTTGGTGGGATTGCAAGATGGTGGAACCACTCTGGAAAACAGTCTGGCGGTTCCTCAGAAAATTGGACATATCACTACCTGAGGACCCAGCTATACCACTCCTGGGCATATACCCAGAAGATGCTCTAACATATAACAAAGACATATGCTCCACTATGTTCATAGCAGCTTTATTTATAATAGCCAGAAACTGCAAAGAACCCAGATGCCCTTCAACAGAGGAATGGATACAAAAAATGTGGTACATTTATACAATGGAATATTACTCAGCTATTAAAAACAATGAATTCGAGAAATTCTTATGTAAATGGATGGAACTAGAAAATATCATCCTGAGTGAAGTAACCCAATCACAAAAGAACACACATGGTATTCACTCACTGATTATTGGATTTTAGCCCACAAGCTTGAAATACCTGAGATTCAACTCATAGATCACATAAAGCTCATAAAGAATGACGACCAAGTTGGGGGCGGGGGTTCAGTCTTTATTAGAAGGAGTAACAAAATACTCAAGGGAGCAAATATGGATACAAAGTGCAGGACAGAAACTGAAGGAGGGGCCGTCTGCAGACCAGTCCACCTGGGTATCCATCCCATGTGCAGTCACCAAAGGTAGACGTTCATGTGGATGTCAGGAAGTACACGCTGACAGGAGCCTGATATTGCTGTCTCCTTAGAGGTCTGCAAGAGTCAGACATATTTAGAGGCAGATGCACACAGCTAACTATCAAACTGATCATGGGGTTCCCAATAGAGGAGTTAGAGTGAAGACTGAAGGAGTTGAAAGGATTTGTGACCCCATGAGGAGAACAACAATACCAACCAACCAGAGACCCCAGGGTCTAAACCACCAGCCTGGGAGCGCTTAGGGAGGGACCCATGGCTCCAGCTATATATGCAAGGGTGTTATAGGTGGGATAAGAGATCCTTGGTCCCATGAAGGCTGGACGTCGTGGGGGTGGAATTCGAGGGTGGGGAGGTGAGGTACAGGGGAGGGTGGGTGGGGGTACACCATCATAGAAGCAAGAGGAGGGGGGAAGGGATAGGGAGTTCCTGGGGCGGGGGAATGTGGTAAGGGGAGAACATCTGAAATGTAAATAAAATTTCCAATTTAAAAAAAAAAAGGTAAAACTGAAATTGTACTCACTGTGTATAGACTTTTTAATTTTCCTGGTCATATTTCCTTAAATAATATAATTACTAATATAGCATATTGATATAGCAATATAGCATATTAAATATTATTAAAAATCAAGAGATTATCTCAAGTATATTGGAGCATATGTGAAGAACCTTTGTATATGCTATGCTCATTTTCCCTAAGCTTTATATTTTATACTCCTAAACATCTGTAGATTAGGGTAACCAAGTGAATCCTCTAAACAATCCGCTACATTTACCACGGCACAAATATAGCACATTGGTTCAACACACATGTAGTAAACAATTCTTTGTGTATTTCACTCTTCTAGGCATTTGTCACCAATTAGGGGAAGAAAGAGACTAAACCCTTATCTGAATTATCTCATTTTTCAGGATGTAGGGGGGATGCTGAGCTAAATGGAGGGAGCAACACGACAGAGAAGGGGCCATAGAAAACACAGGAAGAACCAGAAAGGATCAACACAAAGTGGGAAGCTACTGCTGAGTGTGCATCAGGTGCCTTACTACAATTTGTATTTCAAATACTCAAATGTTCGGTACATTTACACGTGCTTATTGGCATTTTGTATGCCTTCCTTCCTAAAGTGTTAGTTCATATCTTTTGCCAAGTTTTTATTGGTTAATTTAACTTTTTGATGGGGGTAGGAGGTAGGGGGTAGAAGCTTTATATTTTATACTTCTGTGGGCATGAGCGCACATAGACACACATATACATACACAATCTTTCTTCTCTCTCTCTCTCTCTCTCTCTCTCTCTCTCTCTCTCTCTCTTCCCTCTCTCTCAGACTTTTGTCAGACACAGGCATTGCAAACATCTGCTATCAAGATCTCTCTCCATCATGGAATCCACTTGGTACATTTGTGGAAAGGAACTGCCTACACATGAGTCTGCTCCTGGACTCTGTTGCTAACACTGATCGACCTGTCCATCCTGCTGCCAGTCCTGCACTGTAGTGACCCAGCAGTATTCTACTTTGTAAATCTTCAAAGCAGAAACTATGAAGCTTGCAATCTTCTTCTCACTCCTCTCTCCCCTCTCTCCTTCGCTCCCTCTCCCCATCCCCCCTCTGTGTATATGCTTGTGCATGCATGTACATCAGTGTGTGTTGTGTTGTGCGTGTGCATGGTGCACATATGGAGGTCAGAGGACAACTTGAAGAGCCTTCTCCTTCTACCCAATGTTCTGGGGATGTACCTCAGTTTACCAGGCTCGGCCTTCCTTCACTGAGCCATACAGTTGGCTCTGCTTTGGACTTTCCTTCAAACCAATATCTCACTCTTTCTTGTACATACATTAAAATAAGTAATGTTTATTTCTTAATGTTCTTTTGGATTTTAGTGTGATTCACAAAGTTACAGTAAATCAAGAAGATATTTTCTCTAATTAGATCTCTTATGCAGGACTGAGTTTAACAATGTGTTTCATGACCACAAGGTAACCACAATACTTCATGTAGACATGGCTTTCTAATAATAGTTAATCTAAAAACATGCATATTAATAGCTTACATGTCAGTTTTGATGAAGGAACTACTGAAGTGAAATGGCTACGTGTAAGCCCAAACCACAAATAGCTCTTTAAAGTTTAGAGGGTCCTTTCTCCCAGAGATCCTTGAAAGTAAGAAATGATCTACAACTTAACTATACGGTTAAATTTAAAAAACAAGTCAAATAATCATTATATACTGATCAAAAGAACCGGAGGAGGCAATACAAAAATCTCAGAAGATAAAGTAGTTTTCTAATGATTATATCAAATTCAACTGTATAGAAACATCAAATGTTATTTAAGTGCCCAGTGTGATAAAACTTCTCTCTACTGTAATTTCACATGTGAAAACCAGCAGATGGTATTCTCATCTCTTTACTGTATTTTCCTCATGCGTTGCCTTTGACTTGTACATCTGAATGTTAGTGATGGCATTTCACCTGGTAAGACGTTCACCCAGCGTGGTTTGACTCATACTGCTGCCTATTCCGCAGATGCCTTTCTCAGATGTGACAGTAACAGCTCAGGGAAGTGTGAGTGACTGTGTCAAGATAGTTTGCCCAAGAAGAGTGAAAATATGAACACAGGTCTTTCTGCCCTATTTCCAAAGCACTTTTTATTATTGGGTGAATAACAGTATTTATTAAATGAACAAGCCTGGTTTTCTTATAAGAATCACATGTTCTAAACAACGGAATAAACTTTTTCTGTGGCATATGAAGTAAAAGAAATAATACTAATAACAAAGGCTCTAAACTTCAGAAACAGTGAGTAAGCAATGATCAGGATCTTCATGTTAGGAACAAATACAATCAATCCCAGATTTAAGATTGCCTTCTAGCCCTGGGAGGAGGGGAGGAGGGCAGGGACTGGGATGTAAAGCAAATACGATGGATGGATGGAATATTGCTTTCTAGCAATAGTTGGAAGGAGAGGAGGGAAGGAAAGGCATTCTGATAGATACAGTAATTCGGGACTCCAGAACACCACTTGCTATCACTTTGAAGGCTGGCACCCAGAACACAAATGACAAGATAATGCAAATAATGCTGTGGGGGCAGAAGTCACTTCTGCTGACATTGGGCAGAACTCGATTATCTGCACTAATCAAAAATTAGTGTAATCTGGAACCTGACCTTGGTGCTAAGAAAGAAAATAAAAATGATTTGCTGAGTACATGGGTTTGATCACATCGTTTCAACATACATCCAAAATACAGATCAAAAACATTCGGTCCTCACTCCACAGAGTAGGGTATCTATGGAGGATGGAGTTAGATGCAGACAAAGGGTATTTTCTTCAGGACCCCTCCACTTTATTTTAGGATGAAGATTCTGACGAAAAGTGGAGCTTGCCAATTTTGCTGGACTGGCTGGCCAGGGTTGACTCCTTCTATCTTCACTTTAGCAACACTAGGTTTTAGGTGGGAGATCCAGCTCTGCATTTACATTGTGTTTGCTGATGATCAAACACAAATGCTCACGTTTGTGCAGTTAGTACTTTACTAACTGTGGTGGTTTGGATAAGAATGACTTGATATGTTCATATATTTGAATGACTAACATCAGGAAGTGACAATAAATAAGAAGAATTAGGCTGAGGAGGTGTGGCCTTGTTGGAGTAGGTGTAGAGTTGTTGGAGAAAGTATGACACTGGAGTGACCTTTGGGGTTTCAAAAGTGGAGGCTAGGCCCAGTCTCAGTCTCTCTCTCTACTGTCTGTGAATCACAATGTAGAACTCCCAGCTACTTCTCCAGCACCATGTCTACCTATTGATTGAGTCACTTCCCTGGCCCTGGATTCTTTCTTTGAAACTTCTCTGTAAATGAGATGTACCAGCTAATACAAAACTCAGTAGTCATACATGGGAACATTTCTACTGAGGTGAGGAACAAGACACAGCTACCTGCTAATTAAGATCTTACCAGCAGTGTAAACAGAGGTCCTTATTATAGGAGATGTCAAGGATGGAAAATATGTCAGAAAAAAAATGTCAACATGTGTATAGGATAAACTTTTCACTCTTAAGAAAGAAAGAATAATTCCATCAACAAGTATCACAAGTAGTGTTTAAGAACGTAGGAAGGAGGCCACATACAAGAATAACCAAAAATTATAACTTTCATATTTATCACCACTGACAATAACAAGTTCCATAAGAAAATTTACAACAGAAACTAAGAAATGTGCAGCCGGTATAAGAAGAAACTGCTCTGATATATACACATGTTCTATAAAATACCAGAAATGGAAAACCATACTACACCATGTACAAAGATGAGGTGAATCTTTGGTTGTAGCAAAAGCATCAGCCCCATCTCCCAATTTGGAAGTTCAAGACATTCAGCATAAATTAGGAAATTATCTGGAAGAAGATATACATTAAACTGGCTGAAATAGATGAGTGTATAATCTACAATGGTATTAGAGTGAACCACTGTCTACTCTAGCATTTGGACAGACAGACACTCTGTGGGATGCCGCCACAGCACTGAGCTCATCTGTGAGGCACGTTAGTACTTAAGGCTGATATGTACAGTGTTGGTTTCATGGCTGCTGCACCCATTAGGTATTCCTACTTTGTATCATCCTGTTTGATTCACTTGGTGATCCAGATACATTTAATATTTCAAAAGTGAGCCAGGATACAGCAATGTAACCATTTCTCTAAAAATCCAACTTTGTCTTTCTGTTTGTCTACATATATGTCCATGTACTGCTTGTGTGTCAGGTGTCCACTGAAGAGAGAGAAAGGTATAGGAGCCCTTGGAACTAGAGTTACAGGCAGTTAGTTGTAAGCTGTCATAGGAGTGCTAAGAATCAAACTCAGGTCCTCTGGAAAAGCAGTCAGTACTCTTACACCAGTGACCCACTTCTGGGTCACTTTTTTAAAAAAGGTGTGTTTATGTGTGTGTAGGGGGTGAGTATATATGCAAGTACAGGTGCCTGTGGAGGCCAGAAGAGGGTATCAGAACCCCTGAGCTGGAGATAGATGTCTGACAATGGTGCTGGGAAGCAAACCTGGGTCCTCGAGAAGAGCACTATGTACTGTTAAAAGCTGAGGTACTCTCCACCTCCATTTATTAGAAAACATTCTATATACATAAACAGATGATGGGGAGCTCACATAATTATACAGTGTTCATATTAACCAAAGCAGTTTTAGATTATGTGCACTTAAAGTGATCAGAAAGTTTACTTTCTTGGAAATGCTAAAATTATGCAAAGATCAATACACAGAAACTACACTTTTACATATGGGAGTGAAGCAAACAAATGCCTAAATATGACCTTAAGGGTGGTAGCTTCAAGAAACAATGAAGTTTTTTAAAAACAGGTGAAGTTGTGTGTGGATGCAAGCATACTCATGCATGCACTCGGGGACAGAGGAGAGCCTCAGGTTTTGTTCCACTGAGTTTGCTAACCTTTCTTTGATTCAGGGTCTCTCACTGGCCTGGAACCGGCCAAGCAGGCTAAGTAGGCTAGGCAGACAAGTACAGTGGCTAGGAAGCCCTAGGATGCTCTCGCTTTCCCAGTGCTACCACATAAGCTTGTTCTATCATTTTAAAAATGGGTTCTAGAGAGCAGACTCAGGGTCTTTAATGACTGAGCGATCTGTCCAGCCTTCAACATGAAACACTTCTGTGGCTTCTGGGACACCACCTTCTATTGGTTTCCTTTTATCTTCATGGCAACAGTATCTCCCATTCTGTGGTTGTTTCCTTCTTTTCTGGAAATAACTCACTCCAAGTGATTCAGGTCTCAGACTATCTTCTCTGTTACAAACAAATGCATACCTCTATGGATAAGTGGTCTCCATAGCTTCTACCACATGTCCCTGAAGCATGACAGACTTTCTTATCCAATTGCTAGGTTAGCATAACAAAAAGAACACATGCAAATCCCAAATTCAAATTTCCTCTTCTGAATTTTACTTATTAGCACATCTTTTTGGCATGGTTCTATCATATGGATATCAGATCGTACTGGTACTACCATTTACCCAATTCTCCAGAATAAGGGCCTCAGAATTATGTCTAAATTCTTTATTTTGCCTGTGTTCTACATCAGACCCATCAGTAAATATTCAACTACCTTGAAAAGATCCCCAGAATTGAGAGGCTCGGGGCATAGCTCACTAGTAGACTTCTTGCCTAACATATATAAGGTCCTGGGTTCTAGTGTTGTAGCTCTGCTCTCCTACAAAATTATAATTCTGGAATTGCATAGAAACCCCTCAAGCAACTAATGCCCTAATCCAAACAACTATCACCTCTGACAAGAACTATCATGGCTTCTCTCTGGTTCTCTACTTTTCCCATTGCACACCATATCTCCTATCCTCCTATATGCATCTACAGTAACTTTGTCCTTGCTAATAACGTGAGTCTCCTCACCTATATTCTCAACTAAGGAAAATATACAACTTAGTCAGGTATGGTAATACACACCTCACACACTTGTATCCCCCAACAGTCAGGAGGCAGAGGCAGGAGACCGATGAGCTCCATGCCAGCCTGTACTACACAGCAGGACCCTGTCAACTCATGTAACACACCAAACACTCACATCTAGATGTTTTTGTACTTCCTATGGAGTGTAAAAAGCAGATGAAAATTGCTCTTTCCCTAGAAATTGGCATAATTTCATCCAAATTCCCCTACCTATTGTCCCTTCAGATTGGCCTCCTTTTGGTCATCACATTGAAAACACTAGTTTCTATCATATTCTTTTTCTTGTACCTTCTATTCCTAGATCAGATTGCAGGTACACACATCAATGCCTGGGGAAGCTTCACAAGTGCAGACACTTCATTCTGCTGACCAAATTTGTGAAGAGAACACCACCTCAGGTGCCACTTTGGGTGTATTGGAATGATGAGTTTGAATGAGTAAGTCCCTTAAGGAGGAGATGAATAACAGCAATAAAAAATCATTCACTTACAAAGTGTCTCACGTTCATGAATTAGCTCCATTCACCTCATAAAAAGAACTTGAATATATGCCCGTGTAAAACCCTTTAAATATACTGCATTGACTTAGTTTTTGCTGACAGGATGTGGAAAAACATTATCTTTCACATAATTTAAAAGTCAAGAAAATATGATTTTATCTTGATATTACAGGCATCTTAGTAAAATAACAATTTTACTCCAACAAGACAGTAAAGGAAAAGAACAGATATGAAAGTTATCTAGCCCAGTTGTCTTACTGTATTTACTTTCTTTTCTAAGTTGGACTCTACCTTTTAAGTGTTCTCTCACAAGAAAGTATAAACATAAAATGTAATCAAAGCTTTTTGAGGTAAGAGGTAAAGGGAATTGTTAGTTACAATTATTAGAATGGCCATGTCAAGGTCTTAGTAAGAGCTGGCAGTCCACATCTTTTATACAGCCATGCTGCCTCTCGCCCACACAGAAAGGAAGACTATGAGTCTACTTAAAATAAAAGATCTGGTCTGAGGAGGCAGTTTCTTTGCAACTCACAACTAATTTAAACAAAGAAAAGCCTTTGGAAGAATATATTTGTTTTATCTGTATCAAAACACAGGCTATTTCATATTTGGATCATCCATCCATTCATTCATTCAAATTTTATTTACTACTGGGGATCATCCTTATTGTAACTTCCTAGTATTTCTATATGTCCTGGGGATTCAATCCTAGCATTACAAAATATATATGTACTATGTGTTCACATTCCAAAGATTGTAAAACTTTTAGAAACAAAATGCCTAAATTATAATGCTTAGTGAATGTTACATTAAAAGTGAAATAACTAAAAATGGACTGGGTGGGCCACATCTTAAAGGCCAGCATTCAGAAGGCAGAGGCAGGAAGATCTCTATGGGTTCAAGGCCAGCTGATCTAAGATGCAAGTTCCAGCCCTGGTAATGATGCATAGAAAGACACTCTTAAACAATCCTGAAAGGAAAAAGAGAAGAAAACTTTAAAGAGTGTGTTTGGTAACTTTGGGAGCCAGGGAGATGACTCAGAGGTTAACATCACATTCTGTGCTCTTGCAGAGGCCCCAAGTGCAGTACCAAGCACCCACATCAGACAGTTCACAACCTCCTCAAACCCTAGTTCTGGGGAATCCAACACACTCTTCCATCCTCCTTGTATACCTGCACTGCTATGCATATGACCCCACACCACCCCCAACAAATAAGAATAAGATAATATATTTTTAAAGAGAGAGAGCATGCCTGAGTGCCAGCTTTACGGGCCGTCATGTATCCTATGGAAATGGCAGTGTTTGAGCTAGATGATTTGGAGAGTAGAAGACAAGGCGTTTTAAAATAGAAATCAGTGAGTCTGTAAAAAACAGCACACCAAAACTAAAACAAAATAAACAGAAGCTAAAGAAAGAACCTTACTGAGAATACTAGAATGTATGACTAAGGTGGTTCCTTCCAAATTCTAGACACATATAAAAACTGTAAAGTTTTCTCATAAAAATAGAAAATTCAGTTTTACATTATTAACAATTAATTGAGATTGTTTTAAAAATGAATCACAGAATAGGGGTTAAGAAGTGTGAGATTTTAGGTCACAGTGCTCAGAGAAGAACCCTGAGGACTACAGCAATGGGCCTGTATGGTGGTTGTTAGGAACCATTCTTAATGAATACTACATATAACTGAGCATTCTGTCCATGAGTATGAAAATTCCCAGTTCTAAAATACACATTTTACAGCAAATGATTTCTCTCACATTCAAATGAACAAGGATAAAGGAACACATATAATGAACTTCACAAATTAATGTTTATATGTGATATTATAAAATATTTCAAATATAAAAACAGTATACAATTTTTAAAAATCTATCAATGATTGGAGTTTGAAATATATTGTTTTAAAAATTAATGCTTTTAAACGCTTATGCAAGGTATTAGTAATTCATCCTTATGACTATATAATACAGAGAATTATCATGCATATGAGAGATCCCAGGACAAATGCTACTAAGACACACTGAGCTTTCAAAATATAGTCCACACTATTTGCATACATAACTTGTTTTCTTCAGTGTCTAAGACTAGCAGAACCAAAGAAACCCACATCCTAAGCCACAGAACAGAGGCACCTGGTATTGTTCTTATCACAGGATGACAAATGCTTTCAATCCCCTAATAGCACAGACATCCTCAACATTTGTATAGTGTTTTTTAACTAACAAAATGGTGTGTCCTTCCTGAGTTCTAGAATGGTCAAAGGCTCAATGCAAACACTTCTTAGAATACCTTTGCCACTCCATTTAAAGAGACAGGCTTAAGATCATGCGTTTCACAACACAAACATTCTCTGTTTCTTTTGTTGCTCTAATGCTTACATGGTTGAGTGTGACTTCAAAAAGGTTCTGTAGCTCACCTTGGTGGTACAAGATTGAAATCCCAGCACAACAGGCTGAGGAAGGATGAGATCACAAGAGAATTCACAAGTTCATGACCACCCTGGGCTACACAGCCAGATAGTCTCTGTAAAACCAGACAAAGAGGAGACTGAAAAGAAACCAGAGAAAAGAGTATCTCTGGGTTTATAGTTATAACTATATCTATATGTCAATATCTGCTTTGGTAGGAAAATAGTAATGATTTCATCAGTACAACAAGGAAAAGATTTTAATGCTCTAATCATCACATAGGAATTAAAAACATGAGGAAACACATATTGTAAAAGGCTTGCCTTTCCCATATATATAATTAGAATGATGAAAATAGGTATTAGTTTTTTATTTTTGACCAGTATAATTTTATAACAATTTCTAAAGACACTTTATAGTGTTTTATGATTTAACTTTTTAAAAGAAATTCTAAAATTAATGGCATTATTCCATGGTTCCAGTGAAAAATAATGCTAATTTAGGTAATCTAGTTAAAATGTTTTTTAAAAGTATTTAAAGAATTAACAGCCATCACAGTGTTTGCTTTAAATGCATGAGGACTGGAGTTTTGTGAATACGCTGGCCTGCATTTGTACCAGTAATGCTAGGGAGGCAAAGATGGGCAGATCTCAGGGCTGGTTGTTCAGGCAGCTGGTCTCCCCGTGCCTTCTTGGCTAGCTCTGAGCCAATGGGAGATCCTATCTCACAAACAAAGTGGACAGCTGCTGAGGAAAATATCTCCAGTTTGCTCTGGCTTCCACATATATGTAACAGACATGCATGGAGACCCACACAAACACACATACACATTTTCATATAGAAACAAACAAGAATTTGGCAATGCCATTCATAACTGATGTCTGTAGATTTGATCAGAAAAGTGCTAGTAAATTACAGAAATGAAACAAATTCCCCATGCCACCCAAGTATCAGGCAAAAGCAGCTTTTCAAATGGAAGGCTTTGGTAGGAGTCTGACGTCTTTTCTTTTCATCATCCAGATGACAACTGAATCCTAATCTTCCTACTATGCTATAATACACTATAAAGTTACACTATAAACACTTCAACGATGTCATAATGCTTGGAAAGTCATGCCAACGATGCACTATCAATACTGAAATGCTCTGTTACTCTACAAGGCTGTCACTTAAAAACAGATTTCCAAAACTCTACTTACTATTTTACATAGGAGATACCAACTCCTAGTTCTCTTCAGTCTCTGTCATCTTCAGGTGCAAATTAAAAGCCCCTACCTAAAAACACAGGAGAACCTGAGCCCCAGACAAGAGACTACAATTCAATTGATCTTTCAATGTACAGCCGATGTTGAAAATCTTTACTCTGTAACACAATCAGCATTCTAAAATGTGTATTTCTAAAAATCCCCAAAGCTATTACAACTGCTTTGCAACTCAAAGCCCTAATGAACTCATCTTTTTCAAATTTTAATCTATACAGAGCTCTACTGCCTTTACAATAGGATATTTGACTTGACAAAGTATAGTGTCTCTGGGAAGCATTGGCTCTGTCTGTCTATAAAACTGACTCGTAGGACCCAGAATAAGAAATGCTAGTTTGCTGTCACCTTGTAAATCTCAGCTTGACCACAGACACCTCAGAAGACCTGCCAATTATGCAGAATGACTTTCTGTCTAGTGATCACATCTTCGTAATCTTATTAAGGGAAGGATGAGAGGATACCTATCACCTAATATCAGTGCAATGCATGTAGTAGCCTACAGGCGCTTCCTTGTTCAGCTTAAGACTGAACAAGGTACAGAAATGTAATGGTACAGGTAATTTACAGAAATGGCAGGCATCCAGAAGTATTTCTATTACCCACCACAGTGACTAGCTTGTAATTCATTATTATGAAATCACAGAACCATGGGTCAGATCCTAATGTGAACATGTGCCTCAAAGCACATGCCTGCTTATCTATGTAGATAATGAGAAAATGACATCAGACATCTTATTTCAAATTACTCTGCAGAAGATAGTCCTTGCTAGTCATTCAATTTTGCTCATGAAGGAAGCACAAAGAAAGGAGGGTAAATATACTCAAAACTAAAGGGTCAGAAATATACTGTTTATTGTAACTGATTATCCATTACTACTTGCTGTATTCCAAACTCCATAGGGAAATGTGTGGAAAGTTGGAGTCCTGTCTTTCTCCACCTTCACATATTCTCAGTTCCACTGAAGAGACAAGTTGCTTCATACTCCGGTAACAGTTACAGTCCTTTACCATAAAAGGACAGAGTGGTATACCAGTGACAAGATTTGATCAAGCTGCACTGAATGGCAAAGGGACCATTTTCTTATGGTGTTATGACAATACTGGGGAGACACAAATTGAATCCACCTCTCCAGAAATAAGAGATGACAACTCGACATATCTGTAAGCATCTGCTCAGCCAATATCTCACCAAGTCCCAGTTCCAAACAATTTAACTCCTCCAAAGTCAGCAGTGCTAGGACCTGAGGCACAAATGGAAAACATCACCTGAAGGAAAGGAGCTATTGACATGTAAGCTGTGGTCTGAACTTCTGATACCATCATAGCCTTGGCTGGCATTTAAATAAAAAAGCTGTCTGCAAGGCTGGGATCATGGAGATCTTCCAGAGCCATGCAGTTTGAGTCATAACTCAAAATTTATCTACATAGTTTATAATCAGGAAGAGTTTCTCTCTCTTTTTTTCTAAAACTTATGTGTTTTGGGTGTGTGTGTTTGTGTATGTGTGTGAAAGAGAGAGAGAGAGAGAGGAAGGGAAAGGGAAGGGAAGGGGGGAGGAGAGGGGAAGGGAGGGAAAGGGAGGGGAGGGGAGGGAAGGGAAGGGAAGAGGAGAGGATACTTGTTTTGGATCCCCAGAGCTAGTTATAGGCAGTTGTGAGATGCCCAGTGAGAGTCCTAAGAACCAAACTCAGATGCTTTGGATAAACAGGAAGTAGTCCTTACAGCTGAACCACATCTCCAGCCCTGAGATCCCATCTTTTAAAGAGGCTAAAATGTACAGTCCACCCTTAGACCAAGCAGAGAAGGGCCACCCAGAACCCTCTCTGACTGGTGATCTGAATTCTTGCTTAGGCTGCGAGGCTAAGCATTGCAAGGGAATATAAATAAAAACTAAAAATATCTCTCTGAGTTCCCTTAGGGACAAGCCTGATTGCATAGGGGTTGATGTCAAAAGTATCCCCTCTCCAGGAAAAAGACATCGGGATGGGTATGGCCCTCATGCCTCACTGAACAACGACAGGAGGACCGGAGCCATTACAAGGTCCCCTTCAATTATTGGAGGTCAGGCCTCTATCCCCGCCTTCCTAAGATTAGAATAGACAAGGCCCTTCTATACTTAGAGAAGGGAGGAGACGTCAGGGGCAGCCCTACATATACACTAAAGGCCTACAATCAGCCATAGGCCTAAAATCAGCAATAGGCCTGACATACATACATGCTAACACAAAGTCTTGGGTCTCTGTGGAAAAACACTGAAACAGCAGGCTATAAGCTATGGTAAACAGGCAGCTTCTGTGGAAATTTACCAGCCTGAGTAGTCATAGATCTTATAAATAGGCAGCCTCGGTGGACAGTACCAACTTAGATAAGGACAAGTGAATCATAGACAGAGTCAAAGTGACCTGTCACCTGAACCTTCACCCAGCTGATACCCTGTTCTGAATGGTATCTGTACTCCCCCTGAACAACTATGCTCGTGCCATTCCCTTCCCCACATCCTGCCTTTTTGTGTTTATAACCCCTATGTGAATAAATAAATTACGGTGTGATTTAAATAATTAAATAAATTAATTAATTTTAAAAAATAAAATAAATACAAAAATAAAATGTACATGACTCAATCATAAATTTAAAACTACAGGGCTAGGGATGAGGCTCAGCTATTAAGAACTGCCCACCACACAGAAAGTGGTGCACACCTGTGATGCTAGCACTTGAGTGGTGGAAGCAAGAGGATCAGAAGCTCAAAATCAGTTTCTGTTTCAAAAGGAGTTCAAGACAAGCATGGAATATACCAGACCCTGTCTCAGATAATAGAAGAAAAATGACTGGGGATGCAGTTCAATTTTTAAAGTGTGTGCCAATATGAATAGAACCCTGAGTTCAATTCCTAGTTCCCCATAAAATTGAACATGGTAATATAAGGCCTGTAATCCTTCAATGTCATCATTGGCTATATAGTGAGTTCAGGGAACGTATAGTCTATATAAAACCCTGTCTCAGTTAAATAAATGAAAAATGTTTATAACTTTGAAGCGCTTTATTTTCTATGAGCACTGAGGCCCAGATATAGTTAGTATCTTACTGCTTTTCTTTCATCGTTGTTGGTTGGTCTTGATCTCAAATTATTTTAATTAATTGTATAAGTGAAATATTAGCACATTTCCGTTTGGTCATGAGAGAACATTATCAGAATGGCAATGATCAGCCTATCTTTTTTCTTGAAAGTAGATCAAGATGGTGCTACCATATCCACCCACACAGAAGGGTATCAGGGTCAACAATCTCAACACCAAAGAAGTCTAGGTCTAAAATAATCAATTTATGGCATAGTTATCTGAGGAATAAAACAGAAACTTTAATATACTGTCTGAAAAGAAGAGTCCTAAAGGCTGCCATAAACCATGGCATATTAATAACATATTAATCCAGTGATTAAAACCAAGGTCATTTAGAATAACACTGTTTTAATTAAACAGTCATTTGGCAGGCTGAGATGTGATTCATTTATATTCTTATCAATTAAACTACAAAATAATGAGAACACAGTTTATGCTAAAAGTTACTAATAAGAAGCAAGACTCTAAAAGCAGCAATTAAAAGTTTCTGGAATATTCAAGGAGATCTACCAAGTGATCTACAGCAAACACTGGGAAAGCAGAACAACAGTAGAGCTTTGGGGTTAAAAAGAAAACGTCTCAAATGTATGAACGAGTGATTTCTTGAGAGCAGTCTAAAATTAGATGGCCAAAAATATAAGCACTATGGCTCAAGTGTGGAGATACAAAGATTTTCCATGAAAATGAGCAAGTATAACACATATAGATTCTGCAAGCGAAGCAAAACCTGAAACTGAAAATATTGTTTTAGCTGGTAAAAACATTTTTATATGTAAGTGAATTATGGTGTTTCCTAACTGCCTGAAGTGCTTAGTGAATTGACATTTTTAAAAATCTGTACAATTTGTATGCTTCAATGAGAAAAATAGAGTAAGAAATGAGAGTGTAAAGGCAAACAAGCGATGGACACAGGACAAGCACTGGGAAGCAAATTGCCCAGATAAAAGACAAGCCATGCAGTCTGAACCCATACCTTCAAAGCTCCACTCAAGGCCTCCATAGGCAGCCCCACTAAGGTCTCCATAGGCAGCTCCATCAAGGCCTCCATAGGCAGCTCCATCAAGGCCTCCATAGGCAGCCCCATCAAAGTCTCCATAGGCAGCCCTACCTAGGTCTACATAGGCAGCCCCATCAAGGCCTCCATAGGCAGCTCCATCAAGGCCTCCATAGGCAGTCCCATCAAGGCCTCCATAGGCAGCCCCATCAAAGTCTCCATAGGCAGCCCTACCTAGGTCTACATAGGCAGCCCCATCAAGGTCTACATAAGCAGCCCTACCTAGGTCTACATAGGCAGCCCCATCAAGGTCTCCATAGGCAGCTCCATCAAGGCCTCCATAGGCAGCTCCATCAAGGCCTCCATAGGCAGCCCCATCAAGGTCTCCATAGGCAGTCCCATCAAGGTCTACATAGGCAGTCCCATCAAGCCTTCATAGGTAGCCCCATCAAGGTCTACATAGGCAGCCCCATTAAGGTCTACATAGACAGTCCCATCAAAGCCTACATAGGTAGCCCCATCAAGGTCTCCATAGGCAACCCTATCTAGGTCTACATAGGCAGCCCCATCAAGGCCTCCATAGGCAGCCCCATCAAGGTCTCCATAGGCAGTCCCATCAAGGCCTCCATAGGCAGCCCCATCAAGGCCTCCATAGGCAGCCCATCAAGGTCTCCATAGGCAGTCCCATCAAGGCTCCTAGCACATCAAGGCCTCCATAGGCAGTCCCATCAAGGCCTCCATAGGCAGTCCCATCAAGGCCTCCATAGGCAGTCCCATCAAGGCCTCATAGGCAGTCCCATCAAGGCCTCCATAGGCAGCCCCATCAAGGTCTCCATAGGCAGTTCCTATAAAGCCATCAACAAGCACAGTAGCTTCCTGACCTGTGCAGTAGGTACTGACAATCTGATAAGTTACCATGTCCAGGAAAAGGCGATTACAGAGACTTGGTAGGAAACTGATGCTTAGTCCTCAGAGGAACAGTAGTTCAAAGTCATGCTACAAATGCTTGGTGGAGAGGGATTGGGAGATGGCTCATTCAGTAAAAGCAGAAGGATCAGGATTCATTTCCCCAGCATCTAGGCCAAAAAGTCAGGCATGGTGATGCCTATGTGTCATCCTGATTATGGGGAGGTGGAGACAAGCAGATCCTTAGAACCCTACAGTCAGCTAGCCAGCCAGCCTACCCAAGTAAGTGAGTTCTAGCTTCAGACAAGGAAACTGGACTCAGAAATACATGCAAAGAGAATCTCACAGGGCCACAATACTAAACAAAAAACTTCAGGAAAGTAAGAACAGCTGAGCAATAGAAAGAGTTTTCTCCAGAAAGAAAGTACCTAATTGGTTATATAGTACCAACTGGCCAGCCCTGAAATTTATATACATACAAGTAACATTACATAGACTGAACAGGGTGTGTGTGTGTGTGTGTGTGTGTACAATTAAAAAGAGGCAAGAGGTCATGAATTTGAGAGAGCAAAAGGCAGGGTGCATGATAGGGGTGGAACGAGGAAAGAGAAAAGGAAGAAATTATGTAATCATATTTTAATTAAAAAAAAAAAAAACTGGAAAGGCTGAAGAGAAGGCACAGCATTTAAGACCACTTGTTGCTGTTCCAAAGGACATGAGTTCAGTTCCCTAGCACTCATGATAGGGGGTTTATAATTGCCTACGACTCCAGCTCCAGAGTATACAACACACTGTTCTGATTTTCATGGGCACATGCACATATGTACACACACATAAATAAGTAATAAAGTATAATCATATACACATACACTCCATATATATATGTGCATGCATTCAGACATTAAAAACCATATATGTACACACACATACATACACAAATAAATAAATAAATAAATAACACTAACTACCTCTTCAGAAACTTTAAGAGCCTTGGTTCGCCCATCTCACCCTCCCTTCTCTCCCACAGGCTGCAGAGGATCCACACAAAGCACTGGCCTTACTGAAGTTCAAGCTCTTTGAGGGCATAGTGTGTTATAGGACACTGACTGTGCTTCCAACCCCAAAGCAGCTATTTCCTCAGTGCATAAGACTTGTCCTACTGGTCTAAAGACCCACATTATTAAGGTTACACCACACAAGGATATATGTTAGTGTTCAGTTCAATGCCATTTCCTATTTCTACTTACTGTTTAACTTATTTGATTCAAATATTGTTATCACCAAACAAAACTGTAAAGCCAGAAAAATCAAGTATTATATCCATTGCTTTCTATGTATCTTAACAGGAAGTCCCTTAGACACAGCAAGTACTAAATAAAGACTTAATTCAACTAAATTTCAACGATGGTCTGAAATGTACAGGAATAAGCATAACAATTTAGGATGATTTTGAAAGATAAAAGTGAATAAGATAAATAGATAAGGAATGAAACACCACAATTTGCTTTAAGAGAGCAACTTTCAGACCAACCCTATTATCAATAGGCACAGTCTTCAGCCACACATTTGTGTCTAAGACTATTTCAACTGAAATCAGCATTGAACCAGTGGAAAGAATACATGATGCAGTTCTAGGGACTTCTCACTTTGACCAGGAAAAATCAAAGCCCTTCCATTAAATTTAAACTATTTCTTTTAGCCCAAATTGCACCAAATACACAGCCCTAGCTCTTAGGCAAGAGTATAAAGATAAATAATACGAATGACTCTCCATGTTTGTAATGTCATGGTGAATACTTGTAACATATCGTGTTCATAATCTTTACAAGAAACAAAAACAATGATAAAATGAGTTGTCCATGTGCACTCCTCCTTCAGTTGAAGTCTAAGGAGACACTGCCCTCCTGTTTCGGCTCACACAAATAGTGACCAGAGGGAACAGACAGTCATGATGCTTGTGAAATACCCTCCACCAGACTCATGGCTGTGAATCATAGGTCCTTGGCTTGTAGCCATTCCATTTTGGGAGGGGGAAGGTTATGGGAAATTTAGAAACTGGAGCCTATCTGTCAGAAGTAAATATGGAAGGCTGAGGGCAGGAAGCAAGGTCTCACATTGCCTTGTTGCCTGGTTTCTTCCTGCCTCTATATTCATCTAGACTGTGAACAAACCCCTTACATTCCTGCTCCCACAGCAAACGGCATCCCATGACCTCCAGCAGACCTTCCTCACCAAAACGAACCAGACCTTCAAACTCCTAGCCAATGTAATTCCTTCATCCCTTCTGCTACTTGGTAAGAATTAGTCACTGGAGGAGAGAAACAGCTAACACAGAGCCTGCTGGGCAGCACAGTAGACTACAAATGGCTTCTACTCAGAATCTAGTTGGATGGGGCCACCTCAAAAAGTCAGTTCGCATTCTGAATCTCAGGTGGTGGCGGCGGTGGCCGCGACTGCGGCGGGCGGTGGCGGTGGTGAAGTAAGGAAAACAGAATCTACTAGAGTTAGCTGTCTTTAGGATGGAGACCCACACAGCTATAGGACATATATTTAGACATATTTTTTCTAAGAGCAACAGATCATTGTTTGTAATTTAGCATCTGTGGCAATCTTACAGATCCTATAACAATAAGAGCTAACTCTATTTAAGGCCTGGAGAGACAACTCAGAGGTTAAGAACACGGGCTGCTCTTCAAGCAGACCTGGGTTTGATTCCCAGCACCCACATGATAATCACAACCGGCTGTAACTCAAGCTCTAGGGGATCTAGCTACAACATCTGTGCCCCATCCTGGCTTCTATTATCAGTGCTTATGAAGTACCCATTTGGTGTCTTGTTACCTCTGTGCTCCGAGGAGCTCTGGACAAGTTCTGATTTTGTAGAATTTACTATAGTTTTTCTTTAATTCATTTAATTTAGAGATGGTGATCTCACGGTTGCCTAGACTACTGAATTTAATTTATTTTCCTGTAAAACCCCAAATCTGACAACTCCTCCAGAAGACCATAGTGCGTTGCCATTTTCTCTCTTTCTTCTTCCCCTGCTGTGCTCCTCCAGTGATGAAATCTAAAGATGTACTTTTTTATAACTAAAGCACACAGTTTACTTAATAAACCCAACTCTGCTGTATCCAATAAATACGGAAATAGAATCTGAGACCTGGTACTCTCACCTATTTCAGCCTTTTGAAAAGACAGGGTAATTTAACTTTACTTAACAATTATCCTACAATTACTTTCACTTCCATCTGGCCTAGCACTTCCCAGAAACTCCATAGCTGCTACTTCCATTAACATTAGAATGATAGTAGAACTTGCTTTAATTTTCTGTTCAAAATGGATAGTGTATAAAATTTTATGAGTCCAATATTGATAAGAAGTAATTTTAAGACTCAGACATCCTTGAAATCGTCAGCAAGTTCTCCTTCCTTAGTACTGCAGAAGGAAGTGGGAGCTGGCTTCTCCACAACATCCCAGCAGCTGGCTGACATCTTGTGAGGTCTGAGATGCTTCATACGGCACCAGTCATGTTGATATGAATATGTCAAAATTAAGTATAAATGGAAGAAATCCAGGAGTACCTGAAGGGTGTGGAGAAAATTAAAGGTCAGATTTAATACACATCATTGGTAATGGAAGCCCCAAGACAGCAAAGGCACAGGGTCCCCCAAGGGCCTAATAAGCCAAGAATACATCTTACAATGGTAAGAGTGCTCTGTGATGGAAAGACCAGCCCAAATAACCAGCAGAGGCACCAAGCTCCACGGGAACCTGAAAACCAATAGGGCTGGTAAGCCTGATGGCCTGAGGTCAATGTTTAAACCCAAAGATGTCCCCTGATCTCCACATGTAACAGAAACACACACACACACACACACACACACACACACACAGACACACACACACACACTATACAAACACACACTGAAATAATAATGAATTAAATAAATTAAGAAAATTAATAAATGGTTCATAAGCATACTTTATATTTAAATAAAATCATAAAAACTCAAAAGAAAAAAATAGGAATACCCTGTCCACACAAGGCTCTATAAATGCTAAGTATTAGACATGTACTAGCTATTGCTGTCCGGATTTCTGAAGTATTTGTATCTATATTCAACTCACACATGAGCTTTAACATGAGGAAAGCAGCAGCAAGTCTTCACTACACTCAGGGCTCTGTGTTGCTAAGTATAAATGGTGGCGGGCAGGCGACGATGCTGACGCTCCCTAAAACAGATACTTTATTTTAATGTTGTAAATTGTGTGTCATTTCATGTCTTCAGTTTTGTTTGCTCAGAATTTCACACACAAACAAGACATAAATACACTTAAGAAAAAAAACTGCTGAAAATAAAGGTAGTACCAACACTGAGCAAATGTAAACAAATATGGTAAGCACACCTACACAGAATCAGCACAGGTTATTTTTATCCCAAAACCCCAAAACCACCATGGCATTTTTATGGCTTATGACTGAAGAGAACCTTTCAAACCAAAATGTCCCCAATTTGAGCAGTAAGTCACTTCACGATTGATAAAAGATGATAATATAATACCAATATGTTGTCACCACCAAACTCAGAAACTTCATTGGACTGGCCCTTCCTGGTTATGAATTCATAAAAGTTTCACTTTTTTAAAAGGATGAGATTCCAATGGAGTACAGTATTTATATGTATTTTTTCTCATTTGTATTACCTGTGGATATCATTCCTACATTACCTTTGTATATTTCTATACTGATGGTGATTCAGATTGTAAACTTCCTCAAGCTAGGGATTATAATTTTTTATGATTAAGTATGAACCACAAAGCAACAAAAAAGTGAAGATAAATGCCCAACAATAAGACACACAAATAGTACTTGAGAAACCAAATTCTCAATTTTTCAACAGATAAAAGGCATAATCAAAATCACCAGGGAAGTTGCCAGTAGAAAGCCATGAAGAACACATTCTACACAAAGAATAAGGATTTCCAAGTACTGGGGAAGGGACTTGTAAACAAGTGAAGGCCAATCTCCTAATGCCACAAAATGAGGAATTGTGGGTAAATTCCTGGTGGATTTCTTAGAAAAACAGTTTAATATCTGTTTACCAAAATAAGACTGTTCTTAATTCTTACATCTTCACACATCTTTAAATTTGTGGTTACTACAGAAAATACTATGCCTATATAAACTTAAATAGAACAATGTTTTAAGTGCAAAGCTAGCTCTGAAGCAACATTTGCTAAACCAGTAAGTTTTTCCAATTATATACACAATGCAAAACTCATTTATTGGTAAATGTGAACACTAGTGAGCTGGTAACAGGCGCTGTGCTACATCTCTACCTGCTGTTCAACAGATTAGCTGTAGTATCGTCGATCTGTAAGTATGCAGTTTCAGTTAACAGGGTCTATGGAACACTAGAGCTGACTCTGAACTACCACAAACAGTCAGAGTTCTGTGGAGAGCTACTATCGCTGACATCCCTCACATCTAGTAATATAAAGATTTCATTCTTTCTAATAGTTCTAAACCTGTGCCTGTAAGCCATAGCTTCTCAATGAGGGCTTGGAATAGGAGGGTTGAGGAAGCACTGGGTCAATGTAAAGTCACAGAGAGCTACCTATGTACCTAGAAAGAGAGAGGTCAAAAAGTCTCCACTCAGAAAAGGCATCACAGGTGGCCAGCCATGCAGAGCAACACTGATCACAAAGTATTATTACTACTTCTTTCTCTGTCCAGTCTGTAAACCTCTGTCTTTTTTTCAATTGTGCCCAATGCCACAAAGTTATTAAAACATGATACATTTCTAACAAATCATAGTAAGTAGCTATGTTGGGAATCTAACCTAATAATTCTTGGATTGGGTGATATATGGAGTCTACCTGGTCCATTGTTCTAGGTCCTTTTAGTAGTGACCAAGATTCTTTGAAATCCTCATTTATTTATCCTCATAGGCTTCATCTTAAAATATCACTTCTTTGTCAACATTTTTACCTACAAGCAGCCTAAACTATATACCAACATAGAACTTCCTGCCATAACTTTAGAATTTAATAAAAGTTGTTTATTGTACATGTGTTCATATATTAGAGTGTGCAAATGCAACCTTTCACTATTAGATTGCACTTGCAAACAAGAGAGGTTGTTTCCTTACTGTATTAGAGTTTTATTGCTATGAAGAAACACCATGACCAAGGCAACTTCTATAAAGGAAAATATTTAATTGGGGCTGGCTGACAAAGAATGGCAGCATCCAGGCAGACATGGTGCTGGAAACTGAGCAGTGTTCTACATCTTGATCTACAGGCAGATCACTCTGGGATCTAGGATCCCACTCTGGGAGTAGCTTGATCATATCAAAACCTGCCTCCATTGTGACACACTTCCTCCAACAAAGCTACACCTATTCCAGTAAGGCTATACCCTCCTAATAGTGGCACTTGTTAGAAGGCAAGCATTCAAACGACATGAGTCTATGGGGGCCATACTTATTCAAACCACTACAGTTACCAACCTTGTTTCTGCAACTTCATACACAAGCTCTTTAAATAAACTAAACAATTGTTGAAGACAACAGTACCAGGCTTTGAAGCTGATGCAAAAGAAAAGATAGTTCTTTGGGGCAATTTACTTATGACATCTCAAACTCATATGCGACCATATTCAAAATTCCATAAAAGTAAGGCATCTTCCCTGACAAAGAGGTAGATACTTCTAGGATTTAAAACTTCTGTTTACAGATATCATTTCATATTAGAGATTATATAAAGTATAACATGACTAGTAGATTCCTTTAGGATTAAATGAGGCTTTGGGGTGAAGACCTCACCAACTTGTTCCTAATGAGTATTCACAACTAGTATCTCCTAATAACTAGATCAGACGTCCAGAAGGGCTCAGGATTGATGGTTAAAGTTTGCTTCATCTACTGAAACTGCTTTAGAAAGTGACTATATAAATGTATGCTTACAGGTACAGTACAATGATAGCTGTATTCCTGAAGGCCCAGTGGCTGCTGGGAATAAGTCTCCTTTGTGATTGACTTCTGGATATAACAGCAGGTTGCCTTTTAACCTCCATTCCTTTCTTATACTGTAATGCAGTTTTATGCACTGGAGTCACCTGAGCACATGCCATCAAGAGGAATGTGCAACAGGATGTGACACGGTTGAGCACAGTGCTGCTCGGCACTGTGGATCCAATAGGAGTGATCACTACTTCTACTGCTACGGTAAGCTTATGAACAAACAGCCATTTTCTTGTTTGTTTGTTGAAAACAAGAAGTTTCAAGTTTTTCAGACAGGCAGGATTAACTACAGTGCAGCTGAAGAAAACTAGGTGTTGAAGGGGCCAGCAAGAGCTGTCAGGGAAGTGATCTCAGAAGAGATGTAACAGTAGACAACTGAGTAAGAGCATGAAAATACTAGGTAGGATAGGCTGAGGAGAGAATCCCAGAAGGCTTGCCCATGTGCTTAGATATGTTTTGTCTCTGGTTCAGTTCTCTTTTCATGGTAGTGGCCTCTGCCTCAGTGCTGACATCTGATACCATGTTGTTCATTTTTATAGTTAATGTGAACACAAGTCACTACAATCATTGTGATATCTGGGGGTGAACAAAATCACTATACAATATGCTTAAGTTAGTTAGATCACTGCCATTTTCTTGGAACTTTCCCCCCATATTTGTTTTAAGAAGAGTCTTACTATCCAGGCTCAGGTAATACTTCTTACTAGGCTGGGCCTCTGGGGAGGCTTAAACTACAGGCCAGTGCCACCAAATCCAACAGGAAAAGTTTTTATAAAAATAAATGAGATGTCATTTGTCTTGTTTTCCAATAAAACTATATTATGCAAAACCAAATTTTGGACTTTAAAAGTAGTGGGAAAATGTGGAACTTCATCTGTGAGCTTTAGGGAGGGAGCAGAACATCTCAGAAAGGAAGGTCTGGGTTGCCATGGCATTTTCAGTCAGGTATTGTGATGTCCTATCAGTTAAAGGAATAGTAGCTTAGGGCCTCTGGCAGCTTTTCCTGCTTGGATCCCATCCTACAATATTTCTTCATTTGTGTCTCGCACCCTACAAAACCTAGGAAGTGAGAGGAAAAGAGAAGCCACAATACTAATTTTCCTGAATACTGACTCTGAGACCATTGGAGAAGAAAACTACAACTCCCACTGGTCCCGAGACTGTGTTCTTTTGCAGCCGTGAAGTGGCTAAAAGCAGTTAACACACTCTTCAGCATCCTTGGGCCCTCGTTACCTTTTGAGGCCACTCTGAACAAGCTAACCTCCCTCACCTTCTTAGGGAGGAATTGTGAACACTTGGAAAGCTTTGGCTTGATAAATGCATATAAAGATGCCAGTCAGCTAAAACGCAAGAGTCTCCACTGGCATAAAGGTTCTTGCCTCTGGAATGTAGGTGGCCTACATACAACAGCAGCAAGCCACTTGGTCACTGAATGACCAGAGGACTATAAAGCATCAGAGAGTAAGCCTGTTTTCTTGACTACTGGCTTGCCAAAGCAGTCTTACCATGATAAAAGAGCAGTGGAAACAATGAGAAGAAAGACTGAGGTGGTGAAACAAGGGCAGAAGCAGCACTGCACATGGAAAAACAAAAACGTTACTGTTCAGGACCTGAGAAAGAGCGGAAAGAAACTGAACGGCAAACACAGCGCACAGGCCAGGCCAGCGGGTGTAAGAGCAGAATGTGTAGACTCTTCCCCAATGAACGGCTGCCAAGAATTGTGTATGATGTCCCCACAGCACAGAGAAGACAGCAGGTAAAAAAGAGGGAAAAGGTGCAAATCAAAGACCACCAGGAACGAATGCTTCGAGGGAGGGAACTGACAGAGCAAAGACTCAAGGAACAACTGATAGGGAAAAATCAGAGCCAGCTCCCTTCACTTGAGAAGCTAGGTCGAGTGAAAAAAGAGATGAAGGACTTTGAAAGGGCTAATGCACACCCACTTTTGCATCTGCGCACTAGAAGTCTAATTAAGTTGGAGAGCCTTTTGGAGAAGTCTCAGGCAGGAGATGAAGGAAAAACAGCTACAAAGCCTAATCAGAAGAAACGCCTGGCCCTGCCACTGTTTTTGAGAAGTCATGTACAAAAAAGCAAAGATCAGTAAAATTTCAGTGCCTTTTGTGGGAAAAAAAAAAAACTAGGAAATAAATAAAACCTTTTTAGAAGCACTGTGTCATTTGGCGAAATTGTGCAGTAATTCTGACACCCGTCTTGCTTATGAAAGAGCTAGAAGGGACAGAGATGGCTCAGTGGTTAAGCACTTGCTCACAACCATCTGTAACACTCTCCAGGAGATATGATATCCTCTTCTGGACTCCACCAAGTATACTAGTGCAAAGATGGAGGCAAAACACTCATACACATAAAATAAATCCTTTAAAAAAAGTTTGAAATGAATATTATTCTCCATATTCTGCTTTTCTTTTGAGATTTTTTTTTAAAAAAAAGCAAAGCATAAAACATCCTTAATAGTCTCCTAAACTTAGAAATTATGTATTGTACATTCATAGAACAACAAAAGCAAAACAGTCAAGGAAAAAATAGAGCATGTCTGTACAGGGATTCAGGAAAGTAGATACAATTTAAACTAAAAAGATCCAAACGCACAAAATGCTTTAAGAACAAAGACCAATTTTTTACTCAGAATCTTAAGTTGGAAACAAATCCTATGAAATAGTCTTTAAAATGTAAATAATGTGATTTTAATATGAATGTATTTCAGGTTCATTTCAAATAACCAAATTCTCACAAGGCAAGCCCCAAAAGGTCCATGAGCTAATCATATTCATTTGGACAATTTTAAAAAAGAAACAGGGGTGTTGGGCAGAGCAAATAGGTGAGGAGGATTGGCTACTGGGGTGGTGTGTGGGGAAGGTAAGAGAGAGTGGCTACCAGGGTGGTGGGCTAGTAAGTAGGAAGGGAGCAGTGGCTATTTGTCAGAAGAGGCAAAGTAATATTTGGTATCAAGCCCCAAGCAAAGGACCACCCAAAGACACCGTCTCTGGTGAAGCTGAGGAGATCAAAGGAGAACTCATCAGCACCAACAAAAACAATTCTCTTCCCGAATTTATTTACAAAATAAACCAAAAACCATACTTTTTGAGACCAGTTTCTGCAGATGAATACTACAATGACATTTTAATTAGAAAACCATTAAGTAGTAAGCCCTTGTTTCTTCATATCTCACACTACAGGAAACACAAATGGCCATATTTAGCATGTAGGAGATTGGAAATATTTTGAAAAAATTACCATAGAAAAATCTCACAACAAAAATTTAAACTTTTTAACAGGCCTCCCCTGTGGCACTAGGCCAAGAATTCCCCACATCATGTGGGTCTTTGGCCTCACTTCCTCACTACTGTTTTGCATGAGACACTGGGAAAGTTCTAGAAGTTTTCACCAAAGAACCATTTTTGTTTTAAAGAACTTAACCTCTTTCATGGAACAAATAGAGTTCTTCAATGGGGAGTCAAAGTTTTAATTCATACTGAAACTCTGCAGATGCTATACTATGAGGTATTTCCTCAAAATGAGACAAGAGAATGAAAATCAATGGAATAAAAAGAATTTGCAGACGTCCTGAAAAATAGTTAAGCTCCAGGGACAGTTTGGGATAGGACATTTTAAATACAATAGAGTTCAGAATTCTAATTTCTCCCAAAGATGGCAATGAGTTGAATGCAAAGCTTCTCGAAGCAAAACACAGTGAACGCCTTTAAGTCCGACCATTCATTTTCTCGAGTGCTTATATATTTAACTTCTACAATCTTTTGCTGAAATCTGTGAGGGGAAAACTATGTAAGGATTTCGGGTCTTTCATTTGGACCTCTGGACTGACTGGGAGTAGATCTTCAAGAAAGAATAAAAACAGATCGAAAACATCTAGTCTAGGTTAAGATTTAAAAAGAAGATACCCATACTGATGTTCTGATCATCTGATAAAGGACTGACATAAAAATGCCTAAACAGTCCTTACAAGTCCTTTCAATTGAGAATGAAAATAAACTGTTACTAATAGAAACAGGCTGAGTTCAGGAAAATAAAATAAAACAAACAAACAAACAAACACAAGCAGAAATAGCTCATAACCAGAGGCCAATAGCCCCGTTAGAAGAGATTCTGATGGAGTCTGGTCCAGTGGTACATACCTTTAGTCCTAGCACTTGAAGCCATTAGTCCTAGCAGAGGCAGGCAGATCCTCTGTGGATATGAAACCAGCCTAGGCTATACGTTCTGGGATACACAGGGCTGCATAGTGAGACTTTTTCTCAAAAGAAAAAATGTGCAGATGGCAAAGACATATAGGAAAGCATAGTCAGCAAGTGCAATTAAGGAATTGAGAATGAAAATAAACTGTTACTAATTATCATTAAGGCACAAGAAAGACCAAATCCTGTCATTTGTAGCAACATAAGGGAAACTGAAGATATGAGTGTAATAAACTAGTCAAGGAAAAGACAAACCACTGCATGCTTTTACCTACATAGAATAGAATAGAAACATGCTAAGTTCAGGAAAATAAAACAAACAAACTAAAAAAACCAAGCAGAAAGAACAGTGGCTGGTATTGGCCAGAGGGGAAAACACAGAGGGAAATAAGGAAAGTTGGTTAAGAAGTGCAAACCATGACCAGAAAGAATGGCTTGGGCCGCCGGGCAGTGGTGGGCACGCCTTTAATCCCAGCACTTGGGAGGCGGAGGCAGGCGGATTTCTGAGTTCGAGGCCAGCCTGGTCTACAGAGTGAGTTCCAGGACAGCCAGGGCTACACAGAGAAACCCTGTCTCAAAAAACCAAAACAAAAAACAAACAAACAAAAAAAAAACCACAAAAATAAAACAAAGAATGGCTTGGGCTAATGCACAGTGGGCACTTATAGTTAATGTATAGTGTTCTTCAATCCAGGTTTTGAATAGTCCTCCCAAAAGCAAGCAAATTTAAAATGATAGATAACCTATGCATATATGGAAGATCAATATACAAAGTACTAAATGCACCCAACAATGGACTGTGATACAAAAAAACAATTATCAATAAACATTTACAATAATTTCAGTATGAACTTGAAAAAAATTGAATGCAGCTACTAGACAATCTGACAGTCAAATTTCTTGGCATTTACCATTAGGAATACAAAACTTAAAAATGCCCTACAAGCCTACCCAGATGCCACTATAATGGAGGCCTTTTCTTGATTGATGTTCCCTCTTCAAAGATAAACACAGCTTGTGTCCTGCTGATAAAATCTAGGCAGGACACATGAAAATGTGCTCAACTATATGACTAAAGCTATGAGACTCTGGCAAAGGTGTGTAGACATTATAAGAACTGACTGCTAAGAATTCAGAGGGACCAAATGGTTTAGGTAGAGTAGAGATATCGATAAACCAATCAAACTGCATATACTATACTCTCATCATGGATGATCACTGTAGACACTTGTCTAAGCCCACTGAATGTGACCTCGAGTCTAACTCCTAATGTAAAGTCCAGCTTTAAATAATACTGATGAATGCTGGCTGACCAAGTGTAGCTAACACTGGAGGAAGGGGCAAGGAAACAATGGAGGATGAGGTGCAGGGGAAGAGCCTTTCTGCAACAGAAAACTGGACTAATAACTAGAGTCGGTAAAAGCAAAAGAAATGTGGGCATTTGGTAAAAAAAAAGTTATCTATACTCAAATTTTATGACAAAACAGTTTATCAAAAGTTTTATCAAAGCACAAATTCTATGTTGTTAAGACCAGTTTAAAACTATGCCTGCCACTGTCTGCAGCAAAAACATGTAGTACACACGCCCAGAACCCATGATGTCACAGAAGAATGAGGTGTGAGGAAACAATTATGAAATTACTGAGTTTCTGAAATTGGCCTCCTCATATTTGATACCTGCATGTCTTTAACACTCTTTACAGTACTTTCATGTTCACTAATTGTCCTGACTAAAGAGATATCAAAGGAACAGCGATGTTCAAGAAAGCAACAAAACGGCTAAAAGGGCTGCCTTCCAGTCACTGCAAATCCAGCCCTGGTGCCTAGCTCAGGGCCCCCATTCACCAAGGCCTTTCCGCTTCCAGGAACAGGCTTTTCTCACATCCTTTGCAGCCACTCACATGGGTGCTTTGTGCTCTGGTGATGGGAGAAGTTCAGGTTCTTAGTCTGGCTTTACAGAAACTGTCTCTGATACTGACCTTGTGAAAGGTTCAAGGCTTACGGGGGATATGACACTCCTACCACATTCTGATTTACCTAAGCAAAACACTATGGAAAAACAAAAATATGGCTGTGGGAACAAAGCTTTAGCATAAGAGGAAGTAAACAAATCTAGATAACATTAAAAAATTAAATGAGATTGAGGAGCAGGAGAGATGGCTGAGTAGTTAGGAGCACTTGCTGCTCTTGCAGAGGACCTGAGTATGGTTCGCTGTACCTACACTGGGCCAATCACAACCTCCTACACGTAGCTCCAGCTCCAGGAAGATGTGCTATCTCTGACCTCTGTGGGCAACAGCACTCACACTCACACACATTCACACACAATCAATCACATACACTCACACAGAAAACACACACATACTTTGAAAATTCAATTACTTTTAATATAAAGAATAACTTTAAGTCTTTTTATAAGAAGCATGATACTATTAACTCAAGTTGGCATCCCATAGATAATTAATTTTTTTTGTTTTGCTCTAAATTATACTAATTGATTATTTTAATAAAATGTTCTTAATCAAAAATTCAGAATTTTTTCTGAACTTTAAAAAGTTTTCTCTCATGAAAAAAAGCAAAATTCTGTCAATACTCTTCTGACTTGATATTTCTAAAATGGTCAAATGGATAGTCCTGGAAATGAAAAGTACAAAGAATTTAACAACTTTGAGATTACAGCTAATATATCAACCAAAGTAGCCATGTCCTGCAGAGAATTAAACTACTACATATACAGTCAATCAGAAATAAAACTATATGTAAAATCTAAAATGCAAAAGTAACAACCCTGATTTTGGATACATGGACATCAGCAATGCTGAAGTTATGAGAAAACACATCTTCCTACAGTTGCATTGTATGGAAATTTCTGTTATGGCTAGGGCCAACCTTTTATGATTCAATACTATTTATTCTAAAACTAAGACAAACACAGTAACTATGGTGATACTTGTGAAGAACCTTTAATGATTCTATTTTTCAAACTCGGCAGTTGAGATTCATTAAGGAACCATCACCCCCATTTATTTTAAAATGAAAGAGTGTTAAGGATGTATCACAGGGTAGTGGGCTTCTTCTCATGTGGGAGGCTATAGGATATGACCCTGGCACTGTAGGAAACTAGGGAGAAGAATTATAAAAGTGTATGGGTAGTGGGGAAGGAAACTAGAAAGGGACAGGAAAGGGTTCAGTAACAGGGTCAGGAAAGGCAAGATCAGAGTGCAAATCTGTGCAGTTGGAACAAGAGTTGCTCTTGGAAACCATAAAGTCAAAATAAGAGAACGTTTATACATTCATATGTAAGTATGTGTATTGCTTAATAGAAATGTTTTAAAAATGCATATTGCTGGATCAAGAACCAATTGGGGAACAGGACCTTAGCATCAGAACCACCCCTACATCACATCTTTTTGCCCAACAAAATATATTCTGTGAGCGGGGGTTGGTAGGGCAGTCCGTTTCCAGAGCTTAAAGCAGGGTATCAAAAGCTACACACTACAAGTGCACAATAATCAGGAAATTTTAGAGTCATAAATAATTTTACAAATTCAGTTACAAATTTGAAATTTAGATTTTTTAACTATTTTAAGATTATATCATAATAAAATTATTCTGTAATATAAAGTTAAATATCAAGTCATTGCATCAAATTATTACCTGTATATCTCAAGGACCTAACAGTATGTAACCCAAAAATACACACTGAAGAAATGTAATATAATGCATGTATCTCTTAGAAAAACCCAGTACCTCATATGAGATTGGAAAGTAAGAATCTTTGATCAAGATTATAAATATAGAATTCGAGATAAAGTAAACTCATAGATGACACAATTTTAACCTACATCAAAGATAGATTAATTCTCTAAGCTAATATGCTTTTGAGATTATTTTATCTATTTAAGTCAAATTATCTTAAATTTAATAGACACAATATGCTACATACACATACACACACATATCATACATGTGTGTTATATGTTCTTTTGCCAGTTCATTCATTCATTAGTGATCATTGACATGAGGCAGGCAGGACAGCAGACACCTTTAGCCCCCAGCACTTACACTTAGGAGGCAGAGGCACATAGATCTCTGCATTCAAGGCCAGCATGACCTACATAACAGGATGCAGGCCAGTCAGGGTTACATATATAATAAGATCCCATCTCAAAATTAATTAATTAATTAATTAATTAACTAAATAAATAAATAACATAAAGATCATACAGAAATCAGTGGTATCATTTTGGTCTTTATATGGATTATGTTGATGTTTTTCAAATGACATGACTTCAAAACCAAGAAGATTCTATTAGCTCTATAATTTATAGTTATACTTTATTAAATTTATTAGTGATAAAAACACGACTTTCAATCAATGTTTGTAATATTAACTATACTCTTGCAAGGTACCGTTTTTCAGGTGAAGTTTACAGATGTGATACTGGGAACTTGTAAGTTTTCAGTAATATTTCTTCTTATTTTTTTATTATTTTTATTCTTATACACATTTGTGGGTTTTGTTTTAAATGAAATAGCAGATAAAGGCTCTTTGTGGCAGAATAATGGAAATGGGGAAAGAAGGTGGATATGGAATGAGGCTAAGGTATTGCACAAATAGTGGCCAAACAATTGTGTGACTTTGTAATAAGTGGAATAGAGAAAAGTGGCAGGAATGGAATTGGCTTTAGAAAAGGTGGTAATGTCCAGAACTTCCAGTCTGTGTTGGGAGGTGGCTCAGTCAGTGAAGGGTTGGTCATGCACTATGAAGACCTAAGTTGGGATATCCAGAACCTACGAACAGCTATGTGCAGCAATGCATGCTTCTATTGGGGAGGCAGAGGCAGGAGAATCCCTAGGACATGCTGGGTAGTCAGGCTAAGAGAAATCTTAGCCTGATTATAGCTTCAGGGCCTGTGAGAGATACTCTTAAAATAAGGTGAAGAGTGATTAGGAGAGGTATCTATAATTGACCTCCAGCTTTCACACAGACATACACATGTAAACATATATACAGATATACTCAGCAAAAAACAAAAGGAAGAACTTCGAAGTTGTGCAGGTGGAGGTGAAGGGTGTGTGTCTTAGCCGCCTCGCTATGCCTGTGTAGTGCTGTAGGGGAAGAGGAAGGAGGAACTTGCTTGGGTTTTCCCAATGTCTTGTGAAATTTTAGAGCCTTGACACTTGGCTCTGGGAATATTACCATGTTTTGCTTTCACCATAAAATGAAAAACACTGCTGACCACTAGGAATTGGTGATAAGCTCTTACATAATGTTAACGACACTTATTGCAGGACAGAAAAACAATTCTATAAATTAAAGCCATCATTTGGATTCTGCATAATGTTATGTTTCTTTTTTATGTATAAATATGTCTTGGCTTTATAATTTCATTATATTTAAATGTTGTCTGGAGTTTCTATCTAGAAAGTTAGCTAACAACTTGGGTTAGTGAGCCTATAGCTAGGGAAGTAACTTGAACTGTAGGACTACTGTTGATAAGTGTTGTAACAGACCTTGCCTAATTGCTTACTAGTTTCTCAGTAGTAGGACAGTGATAATGACAGTCTTAACGTGGAAGTGCTGGGGGAAGAGAAGAAGGATGAATTGGTTGAGCCTGGCACCTGGCATATGACAAGCATTTACACTCTGGCAAGGGGCTGCACAGGGATGCTAACCGTGCTTTCTGCCAGTCAAAAGTAGACTTTAGGTTCAGTGTTTTAATCTATCATGTGAGACAAAGGAAATCTGATGTTCTTTGGGTGGCAATAGTCCCCCGTTTTTAAAAATGGAGTAGGGGGTGCTTGTATGGCTTTAGGATTTAGTCTACCATTCTAAAAATACTGTCCCGCAGCTGTTTAAAATTTATTTTTTTTAGACCATAGCACCACTGTTTGGTTGTTTCCAATTTCTCAGACCACAAATAGTAAAAGTGTACTCAGTCTACTGCAAACATAAATAGCAAATGCACGCTTCAGCACTTTTTAAAGGATATGGAAATTGGCAACAAAAACGCAGTTCATGTTGAAAATTTACGACAGCCTGCCATATTTCTTCAGAAATACAATCAGGTAGAAATTAGGAAGATCTCTAGCAGCTGGGTGGTATTTTTATGTTTTTTCACTTATATTTTCACTCGCTGAAAGACTTTCATTATGCAGCTTCTGGCACTTGATAAAATAGAGCAATGGTACCTTTGCTAAAACCACAGTTTCTCTGGTTATGTTTAGCATTACACAAACAGCCTTCACCTTAGATATCCTTTCGAATCGGGCAGTTAATTGGACATGCACTGAAAAGATGATCTTTTTCCAGAATAGTATACTTTCTGGATATCATTAACTAGCAGAACTGTGTTTATGAAATTTCACAGAAGTATATGCGTGCACGCCACTTCAACTATTAGATATTTGGTTCCATAAAAGGTATTGAGGAAATATGGAGAAAAGGCATGAATACAAAACAATTTAGTCTGACGTGCTGTGTACCTACAAACTAAAGGAAGGAAACAAAACAGTAGGAAATACATAAAGGCCACAACATGAACTGTATGTCTCTTAACTGTTCTGGGTATGTAAGAAATAGCACAACCTCTGCCTGGAGGTTTTGAGAAAGAAAGAAAACATTCATGGTGTTGGAAGGTTGTTAAAATAAGTAATATTTAAAGTGAAATTCAACAAAGAAAAATGGTTTTACAGCAGGAATAAATATTTATAAGTCTATCTCTTACTCAATGTTAACATGTCTTCCTTTGAATAGGTATACAAGAAATACTGAAAGATTTAAAACCCGTAGAACTTAGCACTGAAGGAACAGACGATCAGATGATTAAATACCTGGAGAAAAAAATGGCACTTGGTAATTTTAGAGAATTTATTTATATATTTTGCTTTTCTTGAAAAAAAATAAATGAATAATTCAAAATCTGGTGATTTGGGGTATGGAGTCCCATGCCTGGAGTAAAAGGATCATTTGAGCCTAGGATCTAGCCTGGGCAGCATGAGAACCATTCTCAGGAATGAACAAAATTTAATGACAACAGTCTGCACTTCAAGTTACTTATTTAAATGAGTTCAAAGGAAAGTCAACCTAATAAGCTATTTTTAAGCGCCCCTGCTCATCATATGATTTTTAGCAATTGTGCCTTCATAGATAAACATTTTCACATTCACTTTGTACATGTCTTTTCACTGCATGAGAGTATTTATGTCTTTTGAAACACACAAGATCAGTATACTACTACAGAAAATTTAAAATTTCAATTTGTGCAATGGATCAAAACAAAGATTAGTTGAATGAAAAAGACATCTAAAATGATCTTGAGTAACTTGTAAAAACTGAATTTACTGCTTTCTTAGCTCACTGAAAACAAAATTAAGACTGAGATCTGCAGGCATTGTGAAGCCCTTTTCAATACTGGCTAAGCAGTGGCCATCTTCCATTAAACATGTGATTTTGCCAAATAATGCTGAATGTGCAAACTGGAAAATGAACTATAAATATTGAGTTAAATCTGGAAGAAAGTAGAAGGACCAGATTATAGCACAGCTTAGGAAAGGTAGATGTACGTTTGTCTCATCTCTACCAGCACTGACTAAGAATCCACACCTACGAGTCTGGGTTAGTTTACTGTATTCTGGATGCTGTATAGATGGCACAGGTCTGACAGTATGCCATGGCTATGGTTCTAGGGTCTCTTAGAGGTCACAGTTACATTTTTTGGTCTGTTCAATGATACAAGGTTAGCTTCTCAAACGGCTCATTATTGCTTTAGAGTGTCATTTAATCATGTTTTCCTAAAAAATAAGAATGGTTCTAATCAATATGAAAAGTGGAAACAGAATAATATTTTTCAAAGGGATTTTTAAATGGGGATTTATGTTCTAGTGATGCAGTTTTCTGATGTGAAACAAGATCACTTTTACAAAATTGAATGTTATTTTATATTCAGAACAGCAGATAATAAGGAATGAAAGTATAAGTGTCTACTTCATTTGCTATAATCATAAGTTCTGAAATGGAAAGAAATACAGAATTCAACACTGGCAGCTAATGGAACATACAAACCTTGCAATTTAAAATGAAAAAGCTCCCTCCTGATACTGTATAATCGCTTTGGGATAAAAAAAAAAAAAAAATTTCCCCTTAAATTAACCATGAGGAACCGAGAGAATGAAAAAGAAATCACTGCCAACACATTACAAGAACTTACTGAATATTTAACATATGGAAACAAATCTAGATTGGGAACTTGGGAATGGCCATACAGGAGTGAGCCATGCCTCATCTATGACAACACGCAGAGCCTGCAGCTCTGAACAGAGGAGATGCATTGATCCTGGAAAGCTCCTGAGTAGTGAGCTGATTACAGGGTCTGACAGTTCCATCCGTAGTCTGTGAGTGATCTGAGAAAAGCCATCCTACTTGAAACTATGGCTCTGGTGACACCAACATATTAATTATGACCATGCAGCAGGCATGTGTCCCTTTTGAGGGTGCACATTAACCTTCACTGTCACTGTTACCATGAGCTCCAGACAACGGGAAACCAACCACATGTTCACAGCTACAGAGAAATGTGAGGAAATGACTAGCATAGACTGGTGACAACAGCTTCATCCTTTACAAATGCTATCATTGTTTTATCACATTCTTAAATCCTAACAAGTAATTACATAGTACTCCTACTTAAAAAAGACATAGAAATGTTTGAAGATAAGATCTTTTAAATCAGAAGTGGAAATAAATTTGTTTTTTAAATTTTATTTAACTGAAGGTAGTGACCTATATTTATTTTTAAATATTTTTAAATGTTCTTGTTTAGCTGGATTAAATATCTATACATGATTAATAGTTACTTGCAATATAGTAAGTTTAATTTTTTTTGCACTGTCTCCCTCAAAAATTACCATAATTTTAAACTACTTTTTCACATCATTTGGAAGTTAAATTATATATAAGTAATGTAATCTAAGACCTTTTCTGTCTGGTCACCTGAGGAATTAGCAATTAAAGTATGAATTTTCATGATCAGTTACATCTTCATTTTATGAAAAAATAATTTTTCATATTGTTATTGTTTCTTGGGCTTTTAATAGTAAAAAAAAAAAAAAAAATCACTACTTTGGGAGCAAAGAATATATCACAAGGACTAGGGAAGGTACTAGCCGCCTTTCTCTTGGGTCCTAGGCAGGCCTGCAGTGAAGCCCTCCAGGGCTGCAGTGACACAGCAGGCAGTTCAACAGTGATGCTGACAAGTGCGGGGCTCAGGGGAGCATCCTTTCACTTTACTGAAACCACTGGTAACCCAGCAGCAGCTTCTGTCTCGCTGTGAGTATCTAACTTTAGCCGCGATAGTCCTATCTCCTACCTGTCAGCAGCACCAGAAGCATTCATAATTCAGAAAGGTTTTCCTTTTGGCAATGCAGGATTTTGAATTCTGACTTAAAAAAAAAAGGAAGAAAGAAAAAAACAGTTAAAGGCTGTGTTTCTTTAAGGCCAGAGTCTTATTTATGGGAGTCTGTGGCTAAACTGAAAACAATTTTTCTGTTCCAAGGAAAGTCAGTCAATATGAGTCTGAAATGTACAAACTAGGGTCCATCCGCTGATAGAAACCTGTGGGAAAGGCCCCAAGAACAATTTTATAACTCTCATCAATTAAATCAGGGGTTTAAAACTAAAAGCCAAACTAGAGAAAACAAAGCATTTATAATTTTAAAAATTACAATGTATCATAAATGTAAACACTTTTGCAACATCACTTTTTTAGGTCAGCAAATACTTAATAAAGCCAAAATATGTGAATATAGTGAGTAACAGATTTATGACGCCATGACCCACCCCATAAATAAGCATGAAATCCTTCAGTGTTATTGTACAAAGTTTGTTCACTAAATGCTCATCTATATTTTACTCATTTCTAATATGTTAGCAATATTAAATAAAAGTTTAAAACCGGTATGTTAATTGAAAATAAGAATGAATTAATGAAAAATTAACCCATAAACAAAATATCTAATAATATAGCTCTAGTATATAAATATCACATAATCTTAAAATCATGTACTTATGTATGTAAAGTTAGTATAGCTACCTCATATCCACGCTAAGGGAGCCTTCCAGGAATGTGCTATGAGAAAGCATCTAGCAGTCAAAATGTGCTAAACTTAACAGATGAGAAGAAACGCTAAAGAACGTCAGAAGCACAGGCACAAAGAGTAGGCAGCACAGTCCAGAGGTCCCTGCCCATGAAAGCCTACCTATCTTTGTACACATCATAGCGACACAAGAAGATTAAAGAAACAAACAAACAAAAAACAGTGTTCACTGCTATCATCTTTCAACCAAATTTGTAGTATTTATATACTTGACTACCCCAAACCTTCTAGGAAATTAATATAGTTGTAACAAATGACCATTCTCTTTTACCACCTATATTAAAAATAACAAGATGAAATGAGCTATTGGTTTTAAGTAATCATGTATAAATATTCATATAAGTACAGAGATGAAAATTTCAATCTAAGAAAACTTGTTAAAATCCAAACTGTTCTGATTCTAAGTAGCACCTATATAAGAAAATAAATACACATCTATATCACTCCTTATCTTAATCTACTGAATTTTTCATACTTAAATAAGAGACAACATAATCATACATTATTAACCATAATCGTATATTATTACACTTTATTGTATAGTAACAGTTATTCTATGACTATCTTCTGCATTAAAAAAAACAAGACAGAAATTCTACAGCTAGCTATAAGAATTGGCAAGTGAAAATATTTTCATTCAACAACTGAAACATGAGCCTTCCATTAATTGCTAGTTTGTTGTTCACTAAGAGAAAGTAGCTTATTTCTTTCTCAATGAATAACGTTTCCTATTTAGATAAATACGGGAAGTCACACCACCAACAGAATGCGATTATCTATAATGAGAGTTAGTTACTCCGTGTTCCCTTTTTAAACAATAAATTAACATATCAGCACGCTATAACATTTGTATAAATGTTAAAATACTACCTAGCAGAAAGTGAAAGGCATAATGGGGTTAATTTTAGAGTGTACACAGTCATTCCCACAGACTTGAAAGGCCCAGTATGGAATGGACTAGAATGAGTGTACTGGACACATGATGTTACTTATTCTACAGGAAGTACAGAGAAGGACAGAGAGAGCTTCTAGCCAAATCTTCATTTACATCTAACATTTGTGGACGTTCGCTGTAATTGAAAGACCGTTTCCAAACAGATAGCTACAGACTACAGTTTCCTTTAAAATAATATGCCTTCACATCTGCTCCAACAAAAACAGTCATGTCCTTAAGCTTTACCAAAATGCCTTATGCTTACTTTGTAAAATATTACCACTTTGTTTTGCTTTAATTTACAATTAGTTAAACTAATAAAATGTTCAAATTTCCAAACTATGTTAACATGTTAGAAAGCGGTAGAATGGTGCTTAATCAACATTTTACATCAGTGACTTTCCACGCTTCCAAATTTCTGTAGCATTTAACTTACCTTCATGCAACTTCCCAGAATGATACAAATAATAGAAATGTTCAATTACAAATTTGATTTTACCTTCTCCCAAAAGAGAATCAATTTTACAAATCAAGCTGTCAGAATCAATGCTAACAGTTTTTACTTTTTCTCAGTTTTTGGACCTATACAATAATTAGAAATTAAATGTAAGACAATTGATATGCTATTAATTCATGATATATCATAGCAATATCTAAATGGTGATGATGCATTTCTTGAAACTTGTATAAAAGAATGCAAGCATGTTAAGAGTACAAATAACTATGAAATAAATTAAAGAAGTTTTAAATTCATTACTTTTAAAATAATAAGAGAATTAAAATACAGAGGAAAGGAAAACAATAGAGGCCTTCATACTTCCTAGTGAAATATTTAAAAAGCTGACACTGACAACATAGCTTTAATCTACTATTTATCTGGCAGTAAATTCAAAACCATTAATAAAGTTAATGGAAACTTAATCACATTGGTTTTATTCAATGATGTTTTTGTACTGAACAGTCAAATGTCCCATTTAGAAAGACTGCCTAAATAATTTTATTCATAAACTTTTCCTATAGCTAAAACTATAAAAATGTACAATATCACTACTCCTCAAAAAGACCCCTACTTTGAAATAGTCTTGTCATTTAGTGTGGAATACTGATTAAGGTGAGGAAAGAAATCTCCATTCAAAGCAAATCACCAATGCATGTGATGGGTTTTACTTTTCGGTACATGTATTCATCATTTTGAAAGAAAATGCAATGCAAGTTACAGAAAGCTCAACATTTATGAATAATAGCTTCTATGTTGTATCTACTAATAACAAAGCATATCATACACAACAATAAGGTCCTACTGATAGCAGACTCCACAAAGGAAGTCTTGTCTGGTGGTTTGGAGAAAGATTCCAAAAATGATTTAAAGCACCAGTCAAAAAAACCATGAGCAGATATGAAGGTGTGCAGCAGACGGTGACAATGATGTAGATGTGAGGACAACATAGGAAAAGACATGGAGGAGCCAGACACCCAAACCTAATAAACATGAAACCCCTGTCTCAGCCTTCTCTCCCTAGTTGTGCTGCTGCTGCTGCTGCTGCTGCTGCTGCTGCTGCTGCTGCTGCTTCTCCCCCTCCGCCTCCTCCTCTTATCCATCTCCTCATCCTCTCCTTCTCTAAACTCAACTATACCTTTCTGAAAGATGTCCTTCATTATCCCTCTAAAACAGTTCTCAAGCACAAGGCTTTTTAAGGTGATTTCATTTTTAACTTTATTTCAAACTGTGGCTTTCTTTAATAAACTGCAAGTTCCACGGGGAAGGAATTTTAAATCGCTCTTAAATTCTACTAGTCCTGAAACTTGAGACAAAAGTCTAAAAGAATAAGTATTTACTGACTGCTAAGGCAAAAAAAAAACAGAGAAGATATGAAGACCCAGGTGAGCAGGGCATTCACATGACGGACTGGGGTCATCATAAATGTGTCCTGGTGTCTGGTGATAGGCTACCACACATTCCCTCCATCCTTGCTTCACTCTTCTCTCTTAGGGGATTTTACATATTGACTCTCACAAAACACTCCATTGAAAGGGGGAAAAGGTTTGAAAGCCAGTCTGCTGAGTCAGGTCCAAACCTTGATGGACTCACTTAGACTGTCCTGTCTTGTCTTCTTGTTGGCGTGGCTGACACCCATCTAATAGAAAGCACCCCAGCCACCCAGGCTGAGCTCAAAGCACCAAGGGCCACTCCTGGTTCTCACATCCCGCCAATCACATGTGCTGGTGAGTCTCTCTTCCTTGTCCTATCTGTTCTCACTGCTGCCAGCTTAAATGAAGGGCTTTGTTAGTTCCTGGAATTAAGCAGCTTCTTAAAGCGGACACTTGATTCCAGTAACTCCTTGAAATACCCACACACTGGATTCATATTTCTCAGAGTTCTGTCGTTTCATCAATAATAAAAAACTGGTGATGGATTGTGGTTTCATATCCTAACAAAACCAAAGCCCCTTACTTGTTTAAAAAAAAAAAAAACTTCCTCTAGAACACAGTGGTTCTCAACCCTCAACCTGTGGGCCATGTGGGCCATGTGGGCCATGACCCTTTGAGGTATTGAACAACTTTTTCACAGGGGTCACTTAAGACCATCAGAAAACACAGATATTTACATTATGGTTCATAGGAGTTGCAAAACTATAGTTATAAAGTACTGACAAAATAAATGTTATGTTTGGGAGTTACTACAATATGAAGAACTGTATTAAAGGGTCACAGCATTAGGAAGGTTGAGAACCACTACTCTAGAACCTGCCCAAACCATGGACTCAACAGATTGACTTCCTGTTCCCTTTGATCAAGTTCATCTGTTTCCCTAAAATATACATGTACTCACGTAGCATGTGCTGTCCTCTTTATACACAGAGACCTAAAGTTGCCTGGCCTAAGAATGGAAGCACGTTACTTACGTTCCAGGAAGGAGTTTTAGTTCCTCTTCCATTTCTGTAGTTTGTATGTTCACTACAGAAGGTGGCACCTACAGTGTGATTTTATACATGGACAGTAAGCAACGCACTCAAGGTGGCAGTCAGCTGGTAGTGCTGGTAGTAACTTATGTCACCTCCCAGCTTTTTCTCATAATCCAGCTATCTTCACAGGGGACATGTTAGCACAGCTATGACAGAGAATTCAACACACAAATGTGATTGAGCAAAATTAATATTCCATTGTGTTAAGTTTTAGCTATTTGTGTTCCTGCTAGTTCAAGAGGCCCTCATTTAATCACCATTTTCTGGGAAACTACCATGTGCTAAAAGTATCTACCTTAACAGGGTAGGTGGATGGGTCCACATGAATAGTCAGATACATAACATACACCATGTCAGATAGTAGGTGCAGGTACCAGTGAAGGGAACAGATGCTATTTTAAATGTGGTGACTTATGAGACCTTCAATGTTGATGTAATCTTGAAGCAAAGACATGAAGGAGGTAAGGACATAGGGGAGTATGAGGATCTCCAAGGAAAGACTCTAAAGGGTTTTAAAGTGCAGAACAGTCCTAGGGCAGTTCAGTTGCAGTTCTTTGTAGGGTTGTAAGCCAATGGGAAGAGGGATGCTGCCAGCACTAGGAACAAACACCAGACAGGAGTGAGTCCATGTGCATATCATGAAACATCTGGCTTTCACTCCTGTAACAACAGAGATTTCTGAACTGGAGCAAAGGAAACTCATAGGGATTTCTGATGTTTCATGGTCACCATGCGAAGATTACAGTGAGGGGTAGGGCAGGGCTAGGGGTGGGAATCAAAGGGAACGACAGATAAGGTTTTCTTTAAAACTCCAATGGAACAGCAGTGGCAGCGGCTGATCCAATGTGATCAGAAAATGGATATATGATGATGGTTATTAAGATGCTGCCATTGATGACCACGAGGAGATAAGAGTGGATGGCCAAGATTCCAACCTACACCTTTGATCTTGAATCTGCCTCCAAGTTACATAGGCTCTCCTTCCTGTGGTCTGCATTTGTATGCTTGTATTCAGCCTAGTTTCTACTGACCTAGTACCAGCTGATGACGGATATAAGCTGACATTTTGGGTTGTCTATCTGCTTTTATTTTATCATTACTGTGTATGTATGCTACATGTAGGGGGCATGAGTGTGCCACAGCACAAGATGACAACTCCATGAAGTTGGTTCTCTCCCCTCACCTTTCTGTGGACTCCAGGGATCAGACTCGGGTTGTTAGTCTTTCCCAGTCATGACTTTGCTTGATAAGCTGTATTCTCAGACCCTGTACCTAGCCTTTTGGACATAGTCTGCTGCCTTGTCTTATTCAGTTCCTAACAGTTAGCTGCATTCCTTGGCTTTGAGGTTCTTCTCGATTCTCAGCACTAAGAGCACAAAGTACCTTTGGTCCTCAGTCTGTGACTCAGTTTTCAAAGTCACATCTGCCTGGAATTCACCTCTCCTGCCTCCTTCGTTTAAGATTGTTATGTCAACATACTGGGACCACACTGATAATCCTAGTCATTTTGTAATCTAAAGATATTTAATTGGATCACATCCATAAATCCCTTTTAGCATGTATAGTAACACATTCACTAGTTCAAGAATTAGGATTAAAAACCTCACTGGGTCCCATTATTTTGTCTACCACAATAATGAAAAGGTTCACAGTATGGGTTTGGTAGCACTTTAGACCCATGGTTCCAAGATGGCTGTTAAAGCTCATTATCAAGCCCAAATTCAAGAGGACAGGGTAAAATGAGATGAGCCCTCAGCTGACCTGAGTCCTTTGATACACTTCCCCCAAAACTCACCCACCCCAGTGAAGTTCATTTCCACTGATCATTCCATGAGGATGTGTGTTATTAAGTGTACTGTTATTTTTCCCCTTTTTGTACAAAAAGGGAAGAATCAAAAAAACTAGAAGTCTCCCAACATAAACAACTGCAACTGAAAATAATAGAAAATCTGTTAGCATGCAAACTTGAGGTTAGAAAACTCTTATTTTTGTAAAACTTAAACACTTTTATTTCTCAACATTCTAGAGATTTTTGTACCATGAAGAGAGTAACGTCTGACTTGTCTGTCCCTCATATCTGACCTAGTCCTTCTGTGAAGCTGTAGGAACGGCACGGATTAGACACACACCACACACATGTATTGAGCACATACCAAAACACTGCTATAGTAACAAGCCTACTTGCTCAGTCATGGTCCTGTGACTTAGCACTCATCCATCCCACAGAGTTCTTCATGCCATAACCTCTTCTCATGATGGCATCAAGAATCACGTGTCTAACATCAAGTCTTTGAAAGACACACATAGCATCCCTCTTCATTATTAAGATGCATACTCTGGGTGCTAAGGAGATGGCGAAGTGCTTGCCATGCAAGCGTGAGGATCTGAGATCTGAAGAAGCACACCACTGAGGTAAAAATGCAGGTATGGCAGCACACACCTGTATCCCAGCACCAGAGAGATGGAGACAGGGAGATCCCTAGGGTTTATCTGCCAGCCAATTTGGCCAATCAGCAAGTTCCAGGTTCAGTATACGCATAAAAGATTCCTATTTGTCTCTTAAACACATTTAAGTTGCCTGTGCCTGAACCACAAAATGACCCTAAAGCCCAATACAAATGACGAGGATGGTGGTGGTAGTGGTCTGTGTTTATTCAGCTATACTTAGGTTAATTGAAAGAAATAGTCTAGTAGCAAGGTTTAACACACCGTCTTCTATTTCATTGCTCACTTAAAATCGTGCTTTATAATGTGTAGTTCATCTCTTCCCTGCTTTTCATATGCTATTTTTCAGTCAGGCCCATTGGTTGCTTTCTGTCTTTCAGCTGAAACATATCTCTTGCTGTTCTAACTTCTACTCAGGTAATCATTAGGACTACATCACTAGATGTCCTTTTTCCTGGAACCTACTCTTCTGTGGTCTCAGTTCTGGCACTAGCCTTGACAGTCTACATGCACACATACAGGCCTGTGCCCTAGATCTCTAGGTTTTCTGACTAGTTTTCTTGATTTTTCCACACTCAGACTTTGTACCCTCTTGTTTCTCTTAGCTTGAGAATCTCGATACACTGCCCTACATGACAAGTCAAGATCCACTCCTCAAACAGCTCAGAGCACATACACTAGTGTTCAACTAACCCCAAAGTGGCCATCTAGACAGAAAATAGAGTAGACACAGAAGGGTTAGCACAGTTCTCGATAGATAGATAGATAGTAGATAGATAGATAGATAGATAGATAGATAGATAGATAGATAGATCTCCAATGCATGTGGATGCCTCCAAAAGAAAATGAACCATTTGTAGTTTACAGGGAGGAAAAATAAATGGCCAAAACATTTTCAAATGTTCAGTATCAGTAAAAAAAAAAAAAAAAAAAAAAAACATGTAAATCAAATAAATTAGCAATCTTATTTGGCAAAGACAAAATGTATTGATAAATTGCCAGAGTAACAAATATTCATACCACTGTCAATGAGCAGAAGTAGTCATTAAAAATTGTGATAACAGGACTGAGGAGTGGACTTAGTCAGTAAAGTAACTACTGTGCAAGCATGCAAACTTCAGATCAATCCCCCAGTTCCAGCACCCACATGTTGAAATAATTATTTATATTATTTATATTTATAATAATTATTTAGCCACTGGTCAAGCTGACTATCTAAGCAGCAGCCGCTCTGCCTAGCCCAGCAGCTATGTTTCTCGACTGGAGGCCACGTGGGTGCTGCAGCTAGAAATGGCCAACTAGAAACACCAGCCCTGCCACCCACGAGACGTCAGCATGGGAGATGGCTCAATCTCCCACGCTGTCTCTGCAAGGCTGGGCATTGCCCAGGCCATCCTGCCATCCACGCGGGCTCAGTAGAAAGATGAGACTCCAATGCTTAAAGATTAATCAAAGGCTTATATATTTGGTAATGATCAGTAACAAGATACCCATACAATCAGAAGTGTAACCCAGCACCCAACCTAGATATACTACCTTTGACTGCTTTGACTGCTACAGACACGTGAACATCTGCCTCCATCTCCCCTCTCTCTTTCTCCTCTCCTATCTCCTAGCTCCTCCTCTTCCTTTTCCTCCTCTCCTCCTTACTCCTCCTCTTCCTCTTCCTCTCCTAACTCCTCCCACCTTAGCTCCTCCTACATCCACATTAAAAAAATAAATAAATAAAATAAAAAATAATAATAAAAAAAAAAAAAAACAGGTGTGATGATCTGTGTGCATAACTTCTCAGGCAGAAAACTGTGACAAGGGGATCTCGTGGGCTCACTGCCCAACCAAACCTTGACAAACACGAAAGCTCCTGGCTCTGTGAGACAACCTGTCTCACCAAAATACAGTAGACAACAATAAAGGAAAACCACCACACACGTGGGCACACACATACTCATGCATACATGTAAAGGACATATACATGTACACTAAAACCATTCGTTTTAATTCCAAGTTTCCACCCTGTGAAAACCCTGGTCTCGCTTACGGAACTGAAGTCTATGATTAACTTGGACCAAAGAAGTGACTAAGTGCTCGCTGACTAAGTCTGTAACCATGTAAGTGCCTGGTGTTCTTACCCTTAATCACAAAAGAGAAAATGTAAGGGCTGGGGAGATGGCTCAGAGGCTAAATAAGAGCCTTTCTTGCATAAGGACCCAGATCCAGTTCTCAGCACCCATCCATACAGCAGCTCACAACCATTCCCAGCAGCTGTAACTCCATTCCCAGGGGAGCTAGAACTGTCTTCTGGACTTGGGGGGCACTAGATACACACATGGTGCATACATGCCGGCAAAATATTCAAGCACATGAAATAAAAATAAATCTTTTTTTGAAAGAAATGTTAGAATTAAGGCAATTGGCTTGATCAGTAATTCCCTATATTTACTAGATGATTTACTAGATTCTCATTGTGACTCAATACACTATGGGGAACATTAAAACTTGGTACTGAATAAAGATTACTTCAAAGCTCCTAAAGTGCATTTAAGTTACTACTTAAATGTAAACAGTCATGCCAATAATGTCATTAGCATTCAAAATAATTCCAAGATTATGAAATAAAAAAAAAAGTTAACATATTGAAAGCAATTAACTCCAGGAAGAGATTGAAACAATAAAGCAATGTATAAATGAACAAGCATAACACAGAACACAGAATCAAAGAGGGCAGTGACCACCCAAGTACAGAGTAGCTCAGAAGGAAGAAATCAGTTCTCTACAACACCTTAGGAAAAAGTTTAAATGTGACCACACACATGCCCAATTCATGCAGTTTGAGAGGAGAGAAAATAACTGGGGGAAAATTATCTAAAATTTAAGCAAAAGAATAAATTATGCCAAACAGGAAAGTCATGTGACTGACAGCAGTAAAACATGAAGATAATAAAACCAGGGGAAAGGAAATCAGCTCTAACACTAAGAAATATGAAAGGAGTGAAAACACTCTTGAGCAATGGTTAACTCTCAGTCCCTGTGCCTGGAGAAGAGAGCCGACAACTGCACTTTGTCCTCACATCTCCCCACATGTGCTGTGTGTGGCAAGTGCGCATGAGCACCTCCATGCATACTAAATAAATGAAAAGGAAGATGAAGACTGATGATACTGTGACCTTTAAGATGTTTTAGCTTTTAATTCCTTAAGGGTTAAAAAAACAAAACTAAACAATAAGCTAAGAGCTCTACAACATTGCTATCATTGCTTTTACATCAAACGTTCTGTTTCTTCAGTGTGTGATGGCAAACCAACAACATCCACTCATTCCCACAAAAAACAATATACACCATTTATATAGTGCTCTGGAATGGCTTAATACCACTGAGACACGTGTCCTGTCTATACAGCACAGTTACATTAATATTTTAGTATATCTAATATTTTATAATAAATTAAGAAATTTGTACTTTAAAACTGGATTAGAAAGTTCGTAATGAAGTACTTGAAAAAAAGGAATCTTGGTGAACCATTTACCAACAAAACACAAAAGAGTGAAATGTTGGTTATATGCTATAAAATGACATTCTCCCATGATTTTAAGTTATGTTTTAAAACCAAAACAAAACTATAAAAAAACCCTAATGATAAAGCTAATATTTAAGAGAGGGAGAATTAAGTTAGCTAATTAAAAATAAGAGTGGGGGCTTCACCTGGAGAATCAAAATGCTGCAGCCATAGACTCCAAGTCACTTATATATAATGTAACCCCCAAAGCAATCAATATGCAAATTATATACCATTATATAAATGCACTAAAACCTACTGTAAATCAAAAGAGAAAAACATGCAAGCACTCATATAGGAGGGAAAGGAATAAAAGACTGGAAAAGTCCATAGAAAAAAATTGAATGAGAAAAAAAATCTGTAATATTAAACTAAGTTTCATGAAAATAACTACCATATATATTTAAGAGGTCAGGGTTGGACAATGTATATAAAAATAATCCTTTGTGAAACAGATGTCTAAGATAATAAAGTATATTAATTATTTAAATTCTATATTTTATAGTATCTAAAAGTATCAAAATAGTACACTATATTCAGTAAACATAGTGTAGCTAACAGACTGCTCTATACAGAGTATATTCTTGTTGGAATTTCTTCTAATTATACCCTCCCTGGTAGAAAGAGGGGGAGGTAGTGTGGGCACAGGAAAGCAATAGCGAGAAAGACACATACCAATACATAAAAAGCAGAGCAGTAATACTGATGTGAATAAATTAGATTTCAGATATAATAATGAGACACAAAGAAAGACATTGTGTTAAATGTCAACTCAGTATGAAAACAGGACGGTTCTACAGATGCTAACCTGTTGAAGATTGGGTTTAATGCTTGTGTTATGTATTTGGGTTCCTGTATGTGAAATGATGTGGGTCCCTGCCCTCCAGCTGGTTCTGACTAGTAAATAAAGTTGGCGGCAGTCAATGGCTGGGGAAAGAGACAGAGGTGGGACTTTAGGATTCATGAGCAAGGCGACCAAGGTAAAAGCAGAATCACCATGCCGAAAAAGGTATAAGATCAATGCTTGAGAACAGAAGGAAGAGATACGTATCAATCAGGTAAGAGCCAGGGAAGAGTGGCCCAGGGCCGGTTCCTCCAACTGGGTCAAGGGTAGCAAAGGTGGAATATAGATTTTAGTAAGTATCAGGAGTATCAGAGGGAAGGGGTTAGCAATGTGGAAGTTTGGGAGTGGCCCAGCCAATTGAGCTGATTAAGGCATATTAAATATAAGGCTGTGTGTGTGTGTGTGTGTGTGTGTGTGTGTGTGTGTCTGTCTGTCTGTCTGTCTTTCATTCAAGAATCCAGAGCATTAACTACAACAACACTAAGCAAATGACAAAGTCTCAAAGACATACAGGAAAACTAAAAGAAGTAGTCTCAGCAACATAGATTCCAATAGCTAGAGGACCAGTCAAAAAGTCATCAAGGATCTAAGAACTCTAAAGACACACCAAGAACATCAAATTGAAAACATATTGTAACAATTCACCCTGTAGCAATGCTTCTTAATACATGTCCTGGACTATAAGACAAATTTCAACATAGTAAAATGTGTGAAGTTTAAGCAGTCATCTGTTTATTCATAATGGGATAAGACCAGAATAAATAAAAGAGTAAAAAAAATCTCTAAACACATAGAAATTAAACATAGTACTTCTATATAATTGAAGGGTAAAAAGAAAATCATGAAAAAAAAAACTGTTAACATGCATATAACGGAATGAAAATTGGAATATAACTTATTAGGAGAGTATATATCAGAAAGGGGCATGGCAACGTTGACAGCATGGGGAAAACTGTCCTGGAGAAATGACCATGGGCAGGAGAGATGCTGAGTGGGTCAAAGCACATCTGCTCTTGCGGAGGACCTGGGGTTGTTTTTCAGCACTCATGTCAGGAGGCTCACAGTTGCCTAGAATCCCAGCTCCGGTGGATATGATGGCCTCACTAGCCTCTGTGGGCAGCCACACACATGCATACACAGAAATGCATAGTTACAGAAATACAAGTAAATCTTTACTATAAATCACCTCACAGGACTGGGGTGAAGGGCAAGTAAACACAAAGCAGTGTCAAGAAGGAAACAAGACACAGATCTGAAAATAAAAAAAAAAAAAAAAAAACACTCAGGGAGAAATGGAAAAAGGATAAATCTCCTTTGTCAAAAATAAGTAAAAAAAAAAAAAAAATGTACAAGCCACAAACAGAAGAAGGGAAAAGGTTATTTCTATGAATTTTATAGCTGTTTTAATAGATGATGAGGGAAAATTTAGAACATCAGACTTAAAATATCACAGCTTATAAAATGAACTAATTCCCTGAAAACCATGTGACTATTGAAACATAAGCAAAACACTCTCTTTCCATGGCAACTAATGAAATTGATCACACACACACACAGCTAATGAACATACTACTGAAAATTCTAACCTCTGCTACAACAAAGCAAGAAAAGGAAATGTATCTAAATTAAAAAAGAAATTGGTGTTCCTGTTTGCAGATGGTATAATAGTCTAAGGAGCAAAGGACAAAGAAAATCTACAACAAGTAGGTGAATTAACTAAGCCTCTAGGATAGAAAGTCAATGCAAAAAAAAAAAAAAAATCAAGCTACTTCTAGATACTAACATGGAACATGTTGAAATAGAAATCAAAACACTACTTTGAAATTATAATTATCCCCAGAATACCAATTTTTTAAATAGAACAGTTGTATACTGAAATGCTAATAGGAGAAATCAAACATGAGCAAAATGTAGCATTACTATGTTGCTGGAATAGGAGACTACACATGCTAGAGACAGAAAGTCTTATCAAATTGAACTGTAAGTATACTGGAATGTGTATTTCAGTTCACCAGTTGTTTTTGGAAGACACAGGGAAGTCTTGTTGCAAACTCTACCCTTGGGGTAGACAAGCCAGTCTTTGAGTGTTGGGGATGGTGCAGAGGCTCACTCTGAATGATGAGCTAGCCGTGCTCAGGAGCAGGTGAGCCCATGCTGGAACATGAGGGTGGCAGGGACGGCCAAATACACACAGCTAAGGGATTACGTCAAGCTCACATAGCTCAAGTACAGCAGGGAGTAAAGGTGTACTTACTGCTCTTGCTGTTATTAACTAGAGACAATCTATAAGATCTAGGAGTCGGCATAAAATTAAGACTGACTCAAAAGAAAGGATAAATAGAGTCTCATAGAAATTAAAATTTTTTGCTTTGAAAATTAAAATTCTCTTGTGGGAATAAGATAAACTACAAACCAGAAAAACTCTCAAACCTAAAAGCGACATAACCAACAATTCAATTAGAAACTAGATAATGCCTAAAGTTACATTTCTCTAACTTATCATAATAAATAACTTTAAAGATACATTGCTATAATTGTCAAATCATGATGTAATTATTACAAACACATTAATATAATCAAATTTGAAAATCCACTTAAAACCTTGCTATAAAGCTCTAAATTACTATTTTATTTTAAATTTCTTAATCTAAAATATTAATATAATTTTAATCAAATGACATTAAATTACATTACAAACCTAAGTAAAATGTTAATTGTGATAAATTACATCAAGAAACCATAATAAAATACATGTGCAAATATGAGATAAATGTACATCAAAATAGGGTGTATATGACACGTATCACAAGAAGTATTTTGAAGAAAATTCCATAAAAGGCAGTATCTTTTCTGTTAGAATTCACTCACAGGATTGAAAGATCAGATGCCATTTATAGGCGCACACAATGTGAGTGTATCACTGAAAGCACTAAGCACATGGCTGCTGTTTATGACTTGAGGCTTTCCTGTCTCAGGTGCAGGCCCCAACTGAGAGTGCTGTCACTACCCACAAGGAAGGAGTGCAGGTTCTCTGATGGGAGTAGCGCATGATCTATTGTGCTTCACGGCTTGCTCAGAGCAAACTATGACGTGTTGCAGGAATGCTTCTCACCATCCACACACAGAGTTCACTATTAGAACAAAAAATAGCATAAAGACATTGCATTGCACTGCACCTAACTACCAACAGATGACAGACACCAAATTGCAGCTATTATCACAATTTGACACTATAAAAATAAAGACAATGGTTAATTTAAAATTTTACTTGTACTTTATCATGTATCTCAAAGGTCAGGTATGTACATTATGCTATTTATGCACTGCAATAAATTTGGCATAACAAAAATGTTGGTATGAGTGCCTTTGAATCGATGCAATTGAATTGATGCTATGTCAGAGCAATTTAGTTTATTGTGAAATGTGCCTGTATAATCAATACTATGAAGAAAGAATTGTATGTTCTTTGTAAATGAGACCAAAAAAAGCAGGTCAAACACTGCTTCTTCATTTAATCCATATTTTATGAAATTTCTTAAAGGCATACTAGTATTGACTGTTCAGGTTAGGAATGTTTTACCCACTTCACACAGAGAGATGGACCAGTCGGCCTTACACTCCTCCATGAACTACAGTGTAATCGTCCTTTGGAGACGGGCTGATTCCAGAACCACCACCATTGTCTCAGAACCCATAGACATCGTTCATCTCCAATAGGGCTATCTTTGCATCTATCATCTATGGACATATATCTGCGCGCGCACACACACACACACACACACACACACACACACACACACACACACGGTCCAGCATAACTTAAGTCTCTAGATTACTAGACACTTCTTACAATGTAACAGCTATATAACTGTATGGCAGAGTGACAAGAAAAACACTGCACACATACTCATTATGGATGAAATTGTTTGACTAAATATTTTGAGCTACAGTTTGTCAACTATAATGTAGAAGCTGCAGGTAAAGCAAGCCAGCTGTGTTTTTGTTCCCCCAAATCAGAAAGTTTGCTGGACATATGTCACATGTCTCACAAAAAGTAAACAAGAATCTACTTTTTCACAGCGATATTTTAAATAAAATATGCAATTTATTATATTTCCTTCTCAATGTACAGTTACTTATGTCCTTCTCAACAACTTGACTACTTTTGTCAGAAAATCTCATTTAAACCCACATGTCAAAAATAATCCCAAAGGACACAGACTTATTGCCTTTGTCCCCTGCACCACAACTGTGGTGCTGCCAGTGGAACTAAAGTATCCTGGCTTTACATAACTGGCAACCGACGTGAAGCAAAGGGGCTGAGCAAATAACACAATAGAGACAAAGTTAATGTAAACACTGCCAGCCTCCTGAGGCCTGGAGATGTGATCTCCGCAAAGGTGAGCAAACCGTGTACTTAGAGCACACTGAGAGGCGCACCCTGTCAACTGCTCCTCAGCTCTGCATACAGGAGCTAGGACTTCGGAAGAAATACACTAAGTCAAGAAATACTGGTATCTTTCCATTAAGACTATTAACACTGTACATTTTGCTTCAGAATTGTCGTATTTTAGGGAGGTATAAGCATTTTTAATTGTTTGTAGCCAGTACTGAGCAGTCACTACTAATACATTTTGTACATAAAAATAAAACTTGTTTACTAAAATGATGAAAAAATAACTTTAGGTCTTATGATGGAAGTTAAGTTAAAAGCACATTTGACCGTTCAGTTCCCAGTACCCACATTAGGAAGCTCCCAACATACCTGCAGCTCCAGCTCCAGAGAATGGAGTATCCTCTTCTGGACTCCAATAGCTCCTTCCTTCACACATGCACATAAACACATACACGCACACTTTTAAAATAATAAATTTTTTTTAAACTGTATTGTTGACACAATAACCAAACATATTTTGGCAGATGTAGAAACTGAGGCCTAAACACAACTATTTTTCATGGTTATCTATGACCCACCAACACACACCTGGTAAGTCTCTTATTAAAAGCTTTATTTCAAGACCAGCCTGATTCTAAGCCCACATTTTCCTATACCAAACAGCTGTCCCAAATGAAAATGTTTTGAGTTTCCATTAAATCTTTTGGAACAAGATTATATTCAATTATAAATTATATATTTTACATAATAAATATATATTATATTAGAGTATATAAATTATGTAAGTATATAATATATTCTATTCTAAATTACCATCAAAGCAGTTGCCATTTACAGTGATAGTCAATATACCTTGTGTTCTAATTTGCCTTCTCTGTTGCTGTGATCAAACACTGTGACCAACAGCAACTTGGGGAGAAAAGGTTTATTCAGCTCTCAGGTTGCCGACTTTGTCTCTGAGGGGAATCTAGGCAAGAGTTTGAACCAGAAAGCAGTCAACCCACGCTGGTTCCAGCCTGCTTATGACTACCTTTCCTATGGAGCCTAGGCCCACTTGCCTAGGAGAGGCCTGTGCACAGTGGGCTGCCCCCTCCTCCATCATGAAGCAATCAAGAAACATCATATAAACGTGCCCATAGGGCAGTCTTACAGAGGCAGCTCCTCAGTTGAAGCTCTCTCTTCTCAGGGGTGTCAGGCTGGCAACTGAGTCCCTATCACATCCTGTCACTTAAAAGGAGAAAACGGAGAAGGTGTAGTTCTGACCACCTGTGAACACCGCCCACCCGTGAAAGCTAGCCGCAGACATCCTGAGTGGCAAGTCAGCTCCCACGTCATAGCCAAGAGCTGCCTTCCTGAAATGCCATGTGAAGCTCACTTTCTCTCACGGTTACCTGTCTGCTCAATCCCGATACAAAGATTAAAACTCCATTTATTTTTCGGTAAGCTACAATTGTTGGTTAAAAACAGTGGGCATATGGCACCAAGTTGCTGACTTTAACTTGGCTCATTTTAAAATTATATAATTATTTCAACTTTGGAGAAGCCCTGGTTGAAATACTACATATTTTGTGACTTTTTAATCTAATTTCATCATCCTGCCATTGTACTTTTTTTTTTAGCAGTAAACAAACCCACCTATCAAAGTATAACAATTTCTTATTGTCTTCATTTAATTAAGTGAAACTCTCCCAAGGAGGTCTCTCTTCTAATTGGAAACTCCGTGATGATACACTAGAGTTTTCTAAAACATAACATTCCCATGCCCTAAACCCCCTAGAACAGGTGGGATATAAGCCTTTCTTCAATTAACAGCTGGGGGAGCCAGATGTCTTACAGAGTCCTGTACCACCTCCACCATGAAACTGCTCCCCACAGGGATACTTACCAGATCCAGAGAAAGTGACACAAAAGTGACAAAGGAAGGGAATTAATGCCATAAAGCAACCCTAGGCAATAAGGATCAAATCTATATAAACTACCTGTACAGAGTACTTTGAGTTACTATGGAAGGAAGCAGTTTCTTACTGTTTTGGGTTTTTTTCTGAATCAATATAGGGGTTTATTCAAATATACTTTAAACTTAATTAGCCTCCCCTACTTTATAAACACTAAGAAACAACTGAGCAGCAGACGAGCTTAAGCAACTGGGAGAAGGCTGATCAGGTCAAGTCAAGCATGAGGTCTCAAGTTCAATTCCCGGGATCCAGATGATTACAAGAAACCCAACTTCTGGCCTCCACAATGCATGAGCACACACACACACCACACACACACACACACACAAAATAAATAAATTGCAAACATTTTAGTTTAAACTATCCACAAAGAGCAACTGCACCCATTCTCCACATACATATGTCTTAATGCGCAGTAAAGTACTAAAGCTCAAAATAAATTCTCTTCTGAAAGCTGTGTGGCTCAAGTGACATTACTGAGAAACAAACTTGTACATACTAGTCTAAATACTATTAAGGATAAAGGGTAGCTGTTAAGAAATAGAAAATGTAATCATCTATAATTCGATTAGCTTTTATATTCGGAGGAAAATCAGAGTCATCTTCTGAATGTTTGTGCTATCTGCATTATGCCGCTTTCAGTCCAGGAACGCTATTATCATTCTTGTGGAGAAACTGATAGAAAACAGATCAACTGTGGTAAAATGATCCAATCCATTTGAAAAGTTGTTTTCAGTTTTCCTTCACAAAAAGACTAGCAAACACATGACTGCTTCCCACCTACATTATGTACCATAAATTTCAACAGCATGCAGATGTATACTTTACATTTGCAGATAAAAGCAAGCCACCTAGGTACCACAACAATGGTAGGTACAAATAAGGCTACCAAAGAACAAGAGACTAAGGAGCTGGGGCAGACAAAATTCACCACAGAGACAAAGGGTAAGAAACAGATGACAAAGCAAGAGGCAGAGTCAGCAGATAAAAAGACAAAAACTGATGAACAGGAAAAGGGGGACAGAATAAAGGAGAATGGAATTAGGATCAAGTAAGAAAGAAGAGCAAACAGTCTCTTTTGAGAGCAAAATGCAATTATAGCATTAGCTGTTGGTTTTAGGTCTTTGACATAAGTAACTTATGAAATATACCTACTTACAAGTAAGATACCATTATTTACTTCTAAAATCTTACTAGCCTATAATATAAAGTGATTTACACTAGAAATCTATTATACTCTTTTGTTATAGCTTGGGCTATTTCACTCTAAAACCATGCCTAGAAAAAGAAATATTTATCTTTTTAAAATTGTGTCAGGTCAAAATGAAGGTCACATCAAAATCTAAGCTATTACATTGTCAATCTATTTGAAACACAACGGCTCATCTTCCCATATAAACAGTCCAAATATACCATACTCACACTGTGGGGAAAAAAGCAGCACTTCATTGGAATACTTTTTTCCTATTGTGACTCTTCAAAAATAATTTTAAAACATTTATTTTTATTACAAAACACATAGTAAGTTTCATATAATTTACTAAAAATAAAAAAGCCATACCCCCTACACACATCTAAGTAATATCCATAATGTCATTAGAAGATTATCTAACAAAGCTATCAGTGATCTAAATAGTCTTGATCCAGGATGGACACTGTGTCTCCTGAAAAGAACCTCGGGGATAGAGACTGGAAAGGGGTTTACTCAAGGATCAGAACTCACACCCTGGTCATTGTTCCCAGAAATACAATGATTCTTTTCATTACGTTTTTGGATTCTGTGGTCCAGTGGCATAACACAGTTGCAAACACATCCTAAAATAAGAATTTAGCAGTAAGCTCAATATCTAGTTAATTCTAAAACATCTTTTTAAAGATCTTTACTTATAGGTAAAATCTAGGAGGAAAACAGAAAGTTATGTAAGACCAGACAATAATCCAAAAGATACATATGAAACCCTCTACAATAAACTACATAATCTTTGCAAGGACTCGTGAAAACTTACTAAGATTGAACACATTTCAGGTCACAAAACAAATGTAAATACATATTAAGAAATAGAAATCTTACAAAAGAAACAGAAAAAATGTTTTAAGAAAAATGTGAACAGAACTTATTATATAAGTTCTTACAGTATTTATTATATATCCATAGAGTAGTGCTAAGAGAAAAATTTGTAAAATCAAGTGCACATATTACAAAGGAGCTTAAATCAGTAATCTAAGGTACCTACTTAAGAAAGCAAATAAAGTAAATCTAAATCAATTAGACAGGTAAGTGACAGAAATTAATGAAATCTTAATAAAGAAAACAAAACTCAATGAGACTGAATGAGATTCCAGAATCAACAAAACTGATACTTCCCTAATCAGCAAGAAGAGCTACTATAACAGACCCTACAGATACTAAAGTATATTAATAGGGTACATTTTTAAATATATGAATATAACTATGAATAAATTCTAAATCATTTCCTGAAAGCACACCAAGCTGTACACCTTTAGGATAACAACAGTCAACCTCACAAACCTTACATTGCCTTCAGAAAAGCCAGAGTACACAGTCTGCATCCGTTTACCACACTGAAAGGATATTTGCCTTCTTTGGGCACTAAATCCTGACCAGTCTCCCTGGAAGTTTTGTATGAATACTGTTTATTATAAACTTCTCCTTTCCTTGGTGCAGTTGGAATTTGACTAGCAATGGCTGTCAGGCAAATACCAAGTAAATGACAAGGCCTAAATAATAATTTTTGAAAAAGAAGAAAAAAAAAAAACCAAAAACCCATGCACAGTGAGTGTCTGGACTCACAGCAATGTGAGAGGCAGGAGGATCACAAATTCAATACCCTTAGAAACACAAATGAAAAAGCTTTCAACACAACATTAGAAATTAAATCCAGATACATATATATGTATCACTGAATGAACAACTAGGACATAAGCCAAGGGTGTAAGGCTGGCTCAACACCTAAATATCAAACACCATCTACCACATTAACAACTAGGGAAAAAAAAATAACATGTTGTTATCAGCTGAAACAGGGGGAAAAATGACAATTTAACAGTTGCATGATTAAAAACCAAGCAGTCTAGAAAAGGACCAAACATAAAAGTGGTGTAACTACAAGAGAAAATGCTGTAGCTGACATCACAGTTCATGACAAGTGGTAATAGTAACATATAAGCTAGAAAGGAAAGCGCTATGGCTCTTCTTACCGCAGTTTCCCAGGTCTGTGTAAGAAATCCTAGATGGGACAGCAGAACCCTGGGAGGCAGCTGGCACATGAGGGCTCTGAGCTCCTCAGTGAATGCAAACATATGGGTCAGAACCTGATGGACTGCTGAGAGAGAGGCCACCAGCGGGGAACATAACTGAAGGTGCTTGAGGACATAGCTTTGCCTTTCATTCTTCTCTCCTTCCTTCCTCCCTCCTTCCTTCTGCCCCTCCCTCCCCACTTCCTCTCCCTTCCTGTCCCCACCTCCCAGATGCAATGAGGTAGGAGCTAACTCCACCACATACTCCCTGCCATGATGTGCCTCACAGAATCACAGACTGAAAGCTTGAAAGCCAAAATAACCTTTTCCTGTTTTAATAAAGTTTTCTGCCTCCACATTAATCAAATACTTTGGGGCCTCAATGGGAAGCTCACTGACATAGGAGCCAAAAGCAGTGTCTTAGTGGGACTGACAATCAGACTGCAAGGCAAGTTCCCATAGACAACACAGTTCCCAGGCCCACTTTCTAACATCCTTCAGACCCCCACCATCACTTCACTCCATTGTGAAAGACCAAGGGGTCATTGTTGGGAAAGGACACTAGAGAGAATCTGATGGGAGCAGCAATACAGATTTAGGGCTAAGGCATTGAGATGCATCAAACTAAAGAGAAAGCTTGAGGAGAAGTCCTCATACTACGTTCCAAGGAAACTTACAACTTTACCTCAGGCTCAGCTGCTAGAATATTCATTACCTGGCGAATAAGCCCTAGATAACCAAAGACTCTTCTTTGGTGAAATATTCAGAGTGAGAAAAAAATAAGGCTGTAATTAATGACACTGAGAAATCTCCCAGAAAGAAAGCCAGGGTCTACACCTGGTTACCCTACAATAAAACGTCCACCTCACATACATTTTTTGAATGTTTGTTTTGTCACTAGTCACACACACACACACACACACACACACACACACACACACACACACAGCTTCAGTCCTCTTTAATCTTTGATTGACAGTCTTAGTAAGCTGCCAGGCTGACCTTTGAACTCATTCTATAGCCCAGGCAGGCTTTGGGCTTCTGATCCTTCCTAGCTCATCCTCCTGAACCATGGAACGCAGTCTTCACATACATTTTGAGGTTTCATTCTTAAATATGAATAGGTGTAAAATAAGCATTTAAGTAAACACTCAAGAAAGAAAAATAAGATACTCCAGAAATCAAATTATGCCCAAGGAAAAAGTGAAAAATGAAGGATACATTTGAGGATAATCTAGGAGAAAAAAATCAAAATAGAATGGAAACTGAGTTAGACATCATAAGAATCAACTTAATATCTATAACTACTGAATAGCAGTGATTCCTGAAAGATAAAAGAAACAAAAGTCACACAGAAAACAAGACTGTAAGAGAAACAATAAGATTTCTAAGTGAAGGATACATGCATGTGGCAAAGGAGATGAAGAGGCACACAGCAGAGGCAGCAGGGCAGACTCAGAGGCTCCAGGCAGTAGAGGGTGGGTGGCCCTCCTTCCAGAACTCCAGGTCAGAGTGAAATGGAGGTCTTCCAAGCAAGGATGGAAGGAAGAAAGGAGTGGAGGGTTTGCAGGAAACTGACTTGGCACCTAAAGTCATGGCTGCTCGGCACCAGCAAATTCGATGAGAGCACACTCATCATCTGCATAGCAAGCGTATGAATTCTCCACTGTTGAGCTTGGCTTTTGAATTTGTTATGTACAACCTTTCAACAACAGTCAACATCTAAATTACATTTTTCTAAAACAAATTAGCTTCTACTCCAGACATATTCTAAATGACTATGAAGTGGGATCTGCCAGCAGAAGGTCAGAAGATTACTGTGGGAATGCCTGAGGCACTGGGGACTGAAGAACTGAGTGGCTGTCAGTTTCAATCTGAGCAGCAATGTAGTGACAGAGTGTTCAAGTCCTAAACTTGCCTCTTCATAAACCCCTCCCTCTAATGCCAACTGTGGGCATTGTGGGATATTTCAGATCCACACTAGGAAAGGTGACAACACATAAATGTTTTATTCTCAGAAACATGCTATATATTAGTCACGGACATTAGTCCCACTTTACAGACAAGCAATTATGTCACAAATGGTCAAATACACTACGTAAGGTCACAGTTCATGAGGGAGTGGTAACTTGTCACAGAATTGTCCCCAAAGTTATTTCTACCACAGTTTAAATGAGATTTGAAACTTTAATTTGAATGTGTTGTTGATGCTTTGAAGTCTGTAGTGGGTCAACAAAAACCATGAAGCAAAATTGCCTATGGTCAAAGGTGCTCTTGCCAAGGGCCTCTGCATTACCTGTGGTCCATTTTGTTTATCTGCTCCATTGACTACTCAGTTCATACCATGTCAGAAGCATGCACAATTGCAGACCTAGAGCAGACACGTAAAGTATAAATTCTACAGACTTAAGAGCTCTACAGTAGCACACAAGTAAGTCTGTGAAAGGGAAAGCATGTTGTTGGTGAAGGTACACAAAGAACACAGTCCTATACTAGTTCATGAAACTCACTTTTTCATTAAAAAAAATGTAAAAAAAAGCTTTGTGAGCACTCTATCCTGTCAATCACAGTTACTGGAAGAATGCTGCCTACGGGCTTGCTCAGCTTGCTTTCTTATACCAGCCAGCATGAGGGGTGGTGTCATCCACAGAGCTCTGGACCCTCCACATCAAATATTAATCAAAATAATGCTTCCCACGCATACCAATTCTGACACAGGCAACTCGGTTGAGGTCGCCTCTTCCCAGGTAATACTTCTTTGTGTCAAGTTGACAAAAAAAAAAAAAAATCATCAGTGCAGCAGCTGAGGAAGCAAAGATTGCAAACAGAGCAAAGGACCCAAACTGAGAATAAACCTCACTGTGGAGCTCAACTGTCAGAGGAAGCCATCGAATAAGAAGCAGTCATGTGCATACAGCACACACCTCCAAGACATACAGAAAGAGTTCAAGGCTGAAAAGATGTAAATAGTCACTAATAAAAATCAAGATTACAAATGAAAGGACATTGAAGTATCTCGTTGTGACACATCCTTCTCATAGAACTTTTCATTCCTTGAAGCTTTATGAGGCTAAGCATGTTTTACTTAAGAATACAATGTTTAGAGCTGAAGCAATGGCTCAGCAATCAAGAGCGTGCACAGCTCTTACAAAGGACCTGAGTCTGGGTCTCAGTAGCCATGTCTCGGGGTTCACAGCTGCCCATAAGTCCAGCTCTGAGAGGATCTGATGCCTCTGGTTCACAGCTGCCCATAAGCCCAGCTCTGAGAGGATCTGATGCCTCTGGTTCACAGCTGCCCATAAGCCCAGCTCTGAGAGGATCTGATGCCTCTGGCATCAGTGAGCACCTGCACTTACATGCATGTACTCACAGACAGACACAAAGACATGTAACTTTAATAAAAACATGTATTAAAAAACATATAAAGCTTAACGAAAACAAAGTACTATTTTATATCATCCTGGTATTTATATTATAAGTTAGATTCTGTAAATCATTTTTTAAACACAGAATTCATTTATAATGGTCAAATGGTTTCCATTTCCATACTTTTAAAATATGTGTAAAGAAGCATTTCTGCTCCACAAAGTGATACTGTGTATTTTAGTGTTGCCTTCTGCAGTAGGCATGTGGACATGAGATGCGTTTAGCAGATCACTGACTATACAACAGAAATACTTCCAACGTATCCATGTTGCCTCCTCATTTAAGAAAAGAAAATGTTTTTAAAACTGGGAACCGGCAATTGAATAAATAATTACAAACCAGGCCTGCTTTAGGTAGAGGACTTATCATGTAATTATAATGATGATCATTTACAAGTATCCAAAATGACTCTAGCATTTTAAAGAGCTAAGCAGAGTTATTTTTAAAATCAAACATATGTGCTTTTTCTGTTTATGTCTTTGGAAAGAACATTCTGCATAATGAAAAACACGACCAAATTTTTCACAGTACATCACTATAAACCCTGTAATTGACTTTTGGGGTTGGTTTACTCTATATCTATTTTTGACCACGTAGAAAACAGCAATGATGTGGTGAAAAGCCCAAAATGCAAGTCCCATCGCAGGCTGAGACTCCACTCTGATTAGTACAAAAGTATCATGTTTTTGCTGGGAAGTGTGCCCATCCTAAAAGAGAAAGTTTTACTGCACAAGAATCTCCTTTTTCAAAAATCAAACTGCAGAAAAATCAGAAGACTGGTGCCCGCTCTGGGCCTGAGTCAGAACCTGGAGATTTTTACACTTGTCCCCTCCATGAAAGGCTCTGTAACACTGATGCTAGAAATGACAGGTTCACTCCAGTTCATCTGATGGAAGAAAACTGGGTCTTACAATTCAACATTACATACTAATGTTGAACTGTGATTTCACATTGAATAATTATCTCTTCATGTCTTAACACAGATTAAATAAAGAACTTAATCTCCTTCCAAACTCTTTGAACTCAGTTAACTCTGGCAAACTAATTTACTATTCCTAACAAACCACTGTTTTTCTTCATTGAAAAAAAAGTCTAAAATACCTCTGAATGAGCACCGCTGGCTTCATCAATAAAATTTACATATTAGCAAGTAAAATAAACGAAAAGAGCGAGATGTTGTGTGGTTTAAAACTCAGCCCTGCGACACCTACCACAGATTTATCTCCTGTGAGTTGACTCAACCATTCCTTCTTCTCAGTAAATAAACTAAGTTCCGCACAGGGCACCGCCGAGAGATTTTCAGGGGCCAAGTGAAAGAATATGTTTCAGATGGAAACTTCCACATTGACAGCCTGCCCACTCCCGGTAGTTATTAAAGGGTCCACAGCACTCCATGAATTAGTTGTGGTTTACCTAAATAATCATGGCCAGAACTTCCAAGGTCACTGCACATTTGGCGTACTATCTGAAATCAGTGCACCTTTAAAGCCAGTACTCTGAAAATCCAAGCTAAAGTAGCAACTTTCGTCAGCTGTTGATTAAAAGGTATGTCGTATTTAAATTACACTAAAATCTCTAAGTCAGTTATTAACATTTGATCTCATAATGCAGCTAATCATCCTTCATCTCTATATTTTAATGAAAGTAATAAAACAATATGTGGCCTACCTATATTCAACATCATCTCTAAACAAAAGAATTCTTACTAAGCCAATCAAATGAAACATCACGATCTAACATCTCTCTCAAAGTAAAGAAAGATTGAACATGGTAACTGAATTTCAGAAGTCACCACAAAGGAATCCGTCAGAGCCTTGGGATGCATCTCACTCACAGTCTCGGCTCTATTCTTTGTAGAAAACTTCACTAAGCAGATAAAATTGACCACAGCACATCACCTCAACCACTCAGGGAGTTGGGTGATGTTTACAACAATATAAAATCAAAGCTAGGAATAACAAGTATTTTTAAAAATAGATTCAAATAAACAGGCATTTAAACAGTAAGTCCTTTTTATAGAGAATTGAGGGTGATCTTTTCACAAATTACAAATTATTTGTACATCAATGTCTTCTTAAAATCCACTCATTTAATAAAGGGAGGGAAGGAAGAGAGACGAGGATAAGAAAAGGTTAAAATGAACTTGAAAAACAGAACACATACACTCACCTGAGCAAGGCAGTTTGTTATTTATATCATAGATGTTATTGATAGTATTCCCTTATAATCTACATATGAAACCCACCTTCCACCATTTTATAGGTCAGTATCTATAAAGATAATGTAATTTCAAACATCTTCACAAAGCAATAAGGTAACTAAAAATGCAATCCAGATCTACAAAGCTCTAAAGAATTGCCATCAATTTTATATGTTTAAAATATAATTCGGCTTGCCATCAATGCTTTTTAAGATAGTTAACTACACCAAAATATTGAAACAGTCACTCTGGATCCAGCAAATCACTGGAGCCCTTGTATTCTGTTCCCACTACCTTTATATTGGAGCAAGCATTCAATTTCGAGAATGACAACACAGATTCCACAAGCAAAGAAGTTATGAGATGTATATGGCATATATTTGTCAAGGTTTCAAGGGAAAAACAAAAAGAAATTCAGGTGAATAAACAGAACACTACATGACCTGCAGTTAAAAGTGGTATTTGAAGGTGTCTCTGATCTTTGCACACTTCAGGTTTATTTAGAATCAGAACATAAACCAAGACTTACAGCATTAGCACAGTTTCCCAGAGCGTGGAGTAACTGACATCTAAGGAAAGAGAGCAGTACTGCCTGCGGCCAGTAATCACAACAGAGGTGTGGCTCTGCTCTTCACAACTGCCGGTGTGTACTACTTTGGGGTCCACTTCCTTTCGGACTTGTTGCCACTTTCTCCATTCTCTTCATAGGTTTGTCTTTCCTCTGTCTTCCTGTTCTCACCTCCTCTCCTCTTTCACAGCAATCCATGTAAAAGAATTAGTGTAATAATAACTAGAGAGGACCAGTCCTACCCAGTGTGTGTTTGACAGCTGGAAACCCCATGACTTAGGGTGATTCTTTACTACATCCTGGCACTTTACCAAACCCTTTTGCTTTAGAAACTATTAAAATCTGCCTTGGATCATAGAGAGGAATAGGGTTTTAAAGGGGAGAGAGAGACAAAATGAAAGGGCCATGGAAATGCACAGGAGAAGACTCCTGATATCCTGCACAAAGACAAAGCAAACTAGCACTGTCCTTTGACCTCAACAGCCTCCAGTTCAGTAAAAGATATACACACAACTCCTTCTCTCAACAGATGCACGTTTCCAAGCATACAATTGTAACCACTACAAAAAAGCACCATGATGATTTCAGAGTGTTACTAGGGATTGTAATTCATTTTCTATTAAAAAGAAAAGATTTCATATAAATATTCCATTAAGAAAGATAATACAATGGAGTTATCAGTAAGTCCTACTTAAATGTCTTATTACTGTTTAAATGTTTTCCACCCATCATAAACTCAAACCCATATCAAGCAAGCAAATTTGACTTACTGAAAAAACTTCCTGATCTTATTTCATTACCATCAGTATAGTGGTGGTCGATGAGAGGGAGAAATCTACTAACACTAAATTAATTACTAAAAATAGAATTGATTAATCACAACTGAATTACTACTTGTAATTATTACTTATCATTACTTATAAAGGTATAAAGTTGTTCATAATTTTAGAAAGGTCTTACATTCAAATCTTTTATATAAAGTCTTCATAGACTTTAACTTGTGGTTAAAAGAAAACGGTAGATGAAATTCACCAGTCAACTTGGGATTTTGCTCCCTAAGTTCTTCAGAAAAACTGACCTCATGGTAAGGATGAAGAAGAAATGAGCTCGTCATTAGTGAAAGGACATGCAATCTCCTCAGTATGTCTGGTCTCCCTCTCAGCACAGCCCTTCATCTCTGGGTGCTGGATAATCTTTTACAGTGCATCTCAGAACACAAGCAAACAAATGGTACCTTGCTCTAATAAATCTCGTGGGGACATTTTTATATATGTAACTGTGCAGCTACAAGATCTGAAGCACAGCATCCAAGACGGGAAGCTCTGAAGACACAGTGACAAGAGTTAGACCACTGATGAGATTCCAGCAACTGTTACAGTGTCCCTACTTGTTAATCCCCACGCTGGACATGGAAGGCTCAATTTCAAACAGGATACCTTCTTAAGCATGAAATATGTTATATCACAATAGATCAGGGATAACGTGAGTAACTGAAGGACAGCGGTAACTGGCTCAGCAGAACAGACAGGGAAGGACAGCACTGATAAAAGTCTAGGAGTAAAGAAGTTAACTGGTTTGGTAGCTAGGGAAGAGAATGTGTATTTGAGTGGTAAAGATGAAACCTGAGACATGTGTATGGACAGAAACACCAACGCAATCAAAGTTATGAAAAACATTTGAACAAATATACATTATTACATTTCAATTAAGCCATTACTCATGCTGTGCTATGAGTGGCATTTGTCTGGAAGTCTAGCCTCAGGGTGAGGTGGCTCATGCAGTATTTATCTTTCTGCCTGTGCTCCCTTCCTCTCTTTAATAAGCAGGTGGTTTGAAGAAAAAATATTAGGATCAGGAACAAAGTTCACTGAAAAGGAAGCATAGGTATTTCTCTCTAGTGATTCATTACTCTATCTTTCCATTTCTGCTTGTGAGATTCGGTCTGTAGTGCCAGTTCTTCCTTCTTGAACCTGAGAATCGGAAGACGGGGTTGGGGATGGGCAATGTTCTAATAGCAGAATGCTCTTAAGTAGAGTTATATACTTAATACCTGACAGTCAAATGCACATTCAGTTTTTGAATCTGTAAAGAGTTTTTGTTGCCATCTAACATGCTTGCCTCATAGAGTTTTGATGAGGTACAAATGAACAATTAAATCAGATGTGAATATAAATATTTAATGTATAAACTATATAGACTTTATCAATATAAGCTAGAGATCTCCAGAAATCCACCTCTATAATTCTTTACTTTTCCAGACTACAGTACATAATCCACCCACGTTCCTCCTGTACCACCCCTCCTTTCCCTAGTGAAGTTAAAACAGATCAGAACATGGGATCTAGCCCTGCTAGATTTTGACATCCTGGAGAAAGCATGCCACCATTATTAACAAACCTTTGCATACAGCAAAAACAAGAGGGGTAAGAAATGTCAGGCTAAATGGCAAATGCCTAACACAAAGATCCAAAGCCAAGGACGAGACAAGTAAATCCTCCCACCACCCATAAGTATATGTCCTATATGTTCCCCGCTAAAATTGATCCATTGTGAAACACGGAAGAATGCTCATAGGCTGTTTTTCTCAATGAGTCAACTCTTCACCTAATCAGAAAGCAATACCTGCCCTGAGAAGAGAAGGCATTTCCAGAATAGACAGGCTCTCTCTACTAGTTTGATTGAACATCAATCCTTACACAAGTCTTTCTCTGCTCCTCTTCTCACTAAGTATATCTGTATTCCCCCGTAAAAGCTCAAAGTTCCTGGCAGAATTACATATCCTGTGTGAAGAGATTGTTTTCCCTAGGAAATATAAATTAATAATATTCAAACAGGCAGTGGCCCTTAATCTATTCAGATATACTGGCCTTCATATAAACACTAAGCATGCTGAGTGCTAATTGCAGCCATCCAAAAGTTGTATCATCTTCTATTTTGTAATACACAAAAACTACAAAAATAAGTGGGTGGGGATGTGTAATTTCAAATATTTGGGCAAAGAAAAAGCTCTCTATGACTAAAACAAGATGGCAAATGACTTCATCTTCTTTTGGAAAATAACCTCATTATGACAGCTTGCTAACCAACTTGTTTCCAAAGCCACTAACAGTAGCCTATAAAGTCACAGCTGCTACTGTTGCAAACTACTGAATGTTGATTTCATTCTCAATGTCGTTTTGAAAGAACTAATGAGTTCTTCAAAACACTACAATGTATGAACAAGAAATTATATTGAGAAAACTACAATGAGAAATGTTACCCTGCTCAGTAAAGATGATTATAAGGGATGACAGACACCAGACTGAAAAGACATGACTATGAAATTCCTGGACAACAGGCAGATACATTCAGAGAGGCTAGAAGTCATTAGAGTACGTCAGTCAACAAGTGCCTACTCTGATCCTCAAGCCATGGAAACGTGACAGGCTATGTGCAAGTTCTGAGAGCCACCTTATTTCAAAGGGAATGTTATTTCTGGAAATTTTAAAAATAATTCATGAAATTTAAAACTCTCAGATCCCAAGTATAGTGAGAAAGAACTGTCAATTTAAACTATACTTAATTCACAATTAAAATTTGTTCTGCTTTGCACTTGTTATCATATATTATCTTACATATATTAAAACTGCTTTGAAATATTGACCAAAATTAATTGATTAAACCAAATTACAGTACAACCATGGAAAGAAATCCTATGTAGCCAGTAAAGAAGACATTAGAAAGAATATTTACAGTCCACATAAAATATTCATGATATTTAATGAGAAATTTTGAGAGAAAACATTGAAGTTTCATGTTATGCGTGACAGAGACATACATGTACAAAAGTTTTCACAGTATTAAACTGTGAGCTCCATACACATACTTAACCGTCTAAATGATATTTCAACTTGAACATGTAGATAGGTGCCTCAAAGTTTACTTCTAGGAAAGCTGACTATTGACAAACCTGCTCTCCTGGTGGCTACTTGCTGACCTTCAGTTGTGTAGGCAGTATGCTTTGAGTCCTTTTAACTCCTCCTCTCCTTGCAAAGCCCACATTGAACTAGGCAGATTCTAACCATGTAGCTACTTCTTACAGTAACTCTCATGGACCAAGTCCTCTCTCACTTGAATACCATAGCGGCCTGCACTCTGACAGAGCCCCCAGTATTACCAGTGGTTTGCTATAATCTGCTTTCAACACAGAAGTGAATGAAACTTGACTCATGTCACTGCTCTGCTTACTTTACTAGCCTGGAATGCACACCTTATGAAGATGTTCAGAGCCCTACATAACAAATTCCAATGCATCTATAGTCTCATTTTCACACGTCCCTAGCCTATCACCACCCACTCTATGCCAAGACATTAAAGAAACTATGGGAGGGGGTTTTAATATAAAAGTAGTCAACTGAGTTGTATCAACACAGATTACTGACCCAACAGTGGAGGACTTTGAGGTAACCTAAGCAAAGCACAATCTTATGTTATTCGAATTTATTTCTCCTTAGCTTCATTGTCCTGCAGTGATTCACACACACTAGTTAAGTGTCAAATACAGAATGTGTAGCTTCCCTGAGCAGCAACATGGCTTCTTGCCTCCTCTGTACTAAACTGTGTGCTCTTCTTCTTTGCTGTTCCTGACATCAGTCCTTTGCTTTCCCTGGAACCATCTGTGTATGTCTGTGAGTATGTCTAAGTGCCACAGCACACGTGAGGTCAGAGGAGACTCGGTATTTCTCTCCATCTACCATGCGGGTCCCAGGCTGACTGTCAGGCTTGGCAGCAAGTGCCTTTATTCATCAGCCCTATCTCTTTTTATTTTATTCCAATTTCATCAAGATTCATGTTTAAGTTTGTATTACAAAATTCTAGGAACATACCAAAGATTCATGATTCAAAACTGGGTTGTTTTTTTTTTTTTTGGTTTTGGTTTTGGTTTTCTGTTTGATTGGGTTTTGTTGTTGTTGCTACTGCTGCTTTGGTTGCTGTTTTCTGAGACGGGGGTTTCATTATGTAGCTAAGGCTGGCCTGGAACTCATTGTGTAACCCAGGTTAGACTCAAAATTTACAGAAATCCTCCTGGTTTCAGCCTGCATCATGCATGGATGGCTCTATGGGCTTTTTATTATTATTACAATTATCTATTGAGTATGTATATACATGTATGTGTACACGGATAGGTGCCATGACATACATGTGGAGGTCAGTTCTATCATGTGGGTTATGGGCATCAAACTCAGATTACCCTGAATTCCAAGCACTTGTCCCAGCAGAGTCACCCTCGTCTGCGTCAGTTTGTCAGGACTGAATCTTACTTCAAGGTATGTCTTAGAAACAACTACGGTTGAATGAATCTATGATTTAAGTCTGATTTCAGTTTAAACATATAAAAGCATCTCCAAAGTGCTTTATAATATTCCATATGTTTTATATGCCAAGTTATTTGACTTTCAAAGTAGTCTTGGGATGAGTTCCATTTCAAACAGGAGTATGTGCACGCCCACATGAACGACCATAAATAAGTAATAATTGGCAAACTTGTAGTGAAGTGGGATCCAGCTGAGACCCAGAAGGTCCCATCTCTCCTTGGACACTAGCTGGGGTAAAATATTGGTGAAAGCATTGTTAAAATCATTTTCCTGTAAATAAGCAAATATGGTAGGGGATAGGTCAGTTTGCCTCTGATTACCAGCTATCGGCCTCTGTTGCCCCTGTAATAGACAAAAAGGATGGCCAAACAGCCAGACCACCCTCCTGCCTGCATCAGCTGTTTTGAGCACCCCGTGATGACTTCATAAAACTCCGTGAAAGACTGCAGCTGACTTCCCTGGCTCCTGACAACCCAGGCCTAGACATGGCTGTTTAAAGCAGATTATATCATCCTTTTTGTAACCATTTGTACTTTAAGCAGAGAAAGACTACTTCCCTTGGTGGAGTGACTATGATTACTAGGAAGGCTGTGAATGGTCCAAAGTAAATGTCTTTGTCTTGCGATTAGACAAAGAAATATCTGTGATTGATCCAAACATCCTTTGATTACGTAGCGTGCTATATAAGCAAGCTATAGGAGGCTGCTTGAGGAACACTGCTCTGTGCTATCTCCCTTAGTATTGCAGCATCAGGTCTGACAAAGTAGCACTTATGTGGTTTTGTTTTGGCTACTTTCAGTAGAAGAAGCTGAAATGGAATCAAAGCAACAGCAGTGAGAACAGGAGAGGTTTAAGAGCTGAGCAAGCACCCAAGGTAAGGAACCAACACACCACACAGGCACTGTGCACACGTGGTATGCCCACCCAGTCAGTGCTTGCGAACTGCAGATTCCACAGGTGTGGAAGAATCTGACAGTTTCTGGAGCCATGCAAACCCAACACTGCCTAGTACTGCTCTGCACCTGGTAGGTCTGATCCTGACACTGGACTTCTGGATTTGGCAGAGGAAAAGTTCTGGTGGCCTTGGAGGTACCCAGAAGTTCATACCCAGCTTCTGATACCTAGCATGGAGCTCCCAAACATCCCTACTTGTGCCAAGTCCCAGGGCCCAGCTTCTCAAATGCAAACACCAGTCAACAACTGCTTGACAGTTGAAGCAACAGCAGGGTAGGCAGTCTTGGCATGGCTGCTTGACAGATGAAAAGGTGGTAACCCACCCACAGGCATCACTCATAGGCAGGCATCTGCTCTGAGATTCCCATCTAGCCACTGGGATCCTTCTTTCAGTGTGTGGGGGGTGAGGGGTGGAGGTGGGTGTTAATGCCTGCACCTTAATGATCCCAACCATGCCTGGGGCCACACCTGAATAGTCTTCCAGATGCCCCTGCTCCTGAATGCTGTTATAGGCAGGCAGCCTAAGTCACTCTGGCAGTAGCCACTAATAACAGAAGGAGCAGCTGAAGAGTTCAAATGCAGCCATGACAAGAAGGAAAGTCTGAAGAGTGGAGAGGAGAGCAGAGAACTGCTAAAATGCTGAGGAGCCCAAGAGAAGAAGCTGAAGGCCCTGGACACCAATGAGCTCCACAGAGCTGGCAAGACATTAATGCCAAGTGTCTCACACCATTCCCTGAGAGCTGCAACCCTGGCTGCTGTCAATGTTCATCATACCTGAGTGTTGCACAGGGCTGTAACACAGGGACACCATTTGCTTATGCTTCCACATGCCTACTGCCTCTGCCTGCTGTTGTCAAACCCCAGGGAAGGAAACCTGCAACATGCCGGCACTTGAAGGGATTCTTGCCTAGCCAGACACAGGGAAAAGCCCCTCAAGCAGCTGAATGGTGACCCTAGTACATTACTGCTAGACCCATAAAGTGAATCAGCCTCTTTGGAAAATAGCTTCAGCCTTCTAGCAAGATTCAACACAGAATTATTACAAACACAGTAATTCTAGTCTAGGTATCATCAGTGGCTGACATCATTGTGTTGCTTGTTTGTTTGGTGGTTATCAAGGCAAATTAGAAGTGGCTGCTTAATGGGCTACGGATTATAATATGGATTGTCGAGAAAGCTCTGATTCTACAGTTTATACTCAAAGCTTGGTGCTAGGGTGTCTTGATCTAATGAAGTACAATGATATCCAGCACAAAGCAAGCAGCAAACATTCTGAAAACAAGTCCTGACAACCACCCACCTCACGTCAACATTTTGTTAGTGCTGGGTTAGTAAGACACAGGAGTGGCTGTTGAGGAGGAAACATTTTCACCTTTTTAAAGGATACTTGAAAAAACTATTTATTCACTTAAAAAGAAAAAAGAAGAAGAAGAAAGTTCTGATTCACCAGGAATCAGTTCCACTGTTACCAGCTTGTTCAGAAGAGATAATACCTTGGAGGATATTTGGGAGTTATGGGGAAGTCAAGTAATTTATCTTTCTAAGAGCCCACTGGAACTTGCCCCAGAAAGAAAAGGTTCTGAAATTAAATAGTGAATATTTGAACAATATTGCAAATACACGTGCCCTCAATGAATTATACACTTTAAGTGGTAACTTTTATACTACTGTAAAAATGTATACTTGATAATAATTTTTTAAAGTAGGAGGAGTTAAGTTCCTGGACACAAAGTCTACAACAACAAATCTGCACATGACTGAGGAAGTATTTCCAGGTCAAACAGTCCACGAAACCAGGTAACAACACTGTGGAGTCAATTCAAGTCTAGCATCAAACTGACCTCAGGGTGAGCTGTGAAGTCTAACCGGCACCAGAGAATCATCATATCTAGAAACAAGTCCAGCCCTTGTATCCCATACATCAGCCAGTCACCCACCAGCCTTGGGCAAGTGGGAAATGAAAGCACAGCAGCTCTATGGATATGCTAACAACAGAGCTGTGAGTCCCCAGCTCTGCAGTTGAGGAGTAAGGAGCTATGTTACCCCAGTGGGTTGGGCAACAGTGCCTACTACTAAGGGAAGAAAATGTGCCATTCGCCTAGGGTCACAGGGTGACAATAGAATGAGAAGTCTCCTGCATTCAACTGATGCACAGATTTCAGCTACAAAAACACAGTCTGGTCTTCATTGCCCTTCAGTTCTTACGTGTGCATGCTTCTACCCTTGACTTAGGCTCAGGATTTCCTTCTGTTTTGAGACTTTCTTTTTTGAGATGTTTTTGGCTGGCTGGTTTGAAGAAGAACATGGGTGGTTTCCTTCACTCTTTCACAAACAAGCCTTGCCATCATTTCTCTTCCATGCCAAAGTCCTTGTTTATGTAACAAACTGACAAAGTGTGACACACACTCACACACATACCTGCTTAGTCTTTACACTCTCATTATCTTGAAAACAACCACAAGGTATATGTAACTCCAATCTCAGGGAATCTGACACCCTCTTCTGGTCTCCTTGGGAAGCAGCCATGCACAGTACACAGACACACATGTGGGCAAAACACCCATACACATAAATTAATAATAACATATCTTTAAAAAGAGATCCTAAATATTGCAACAAAAAATAGACAAGTAGGCAAAACTGAAAAACTTAAAAATCATGATACTAAGAGTTATCCTTTTTTAAAAGATGAACAAACCCTTAGCCAAGCTAAGAAAAAAAGAAAAGCTCAAAAAAAAAAAAAAAAAAAAGACATTGCCACTGGCACGACACAGACACACAAAATGACACGAGAAGACAAAAAATCACATTCCTAGATACATCCTACTCAGTGTCAATCATGAAGGCATACAAAATCAAAACAGATCAATAACATGGAGACTGAATCAGTAATAAATGGCTCCTATCAAAGAAAAGCCCAGAACTTGATGGTATCACTCCTGAGTTCCACCAAATTCAAAATAATAATACCAATCCTCCTACAATGATTTAAAAGGAGGAGGAGGAAGAGAAAGAGGAAGGGAAAGAAGAAAGGGAAGGAGGGAGGAGCAGATGGGGAGGGTGAGGAAAGAAAAGTGGAGAAGGAAAAATTATGCCTTCTTATAAGACCACACTCACTGTGCCACTTAACAAGGGCATAAAATTATGGCCTAATATCCCTGAAAATAATAATGCAAAATCCTCAGCAAAACACTAGCAAGCCAAATGAGAAGCAGATTAAAGGGATCACTCACCTTGATAATAATCAAGTAGGATTTATCACTGGAGTGCAAGGATGAGGAAACATACAAGTCAATGTGATACACCAACAAAGAGGATGACCATATGATCATATCAAAATGCTACAACTTTTTACAGTACAAAATCCTAGGAAAATTAAGTATAGGAAGAATATAGCTCAACAAAATAGAGGCCGCCATATAGAACAAATCCACAGTTAACACCAGACTTAACATTGAAAAGAATGTTTTCCCTCTAAGTAAACATGAAAGGAATGTTTTCCTCTATAAAAACAGGATTCCAACTCTCACCACCTCTTAAACATAGTACTGAAAGTCCTAGCCAGAACATTTAGGTAAGACTAAAAAGACATCCAAGACAGACAGGAAGAAGGTAAACTCTTTTTGTTAAAGGTGTCATGAACCTACTTATAAAGGCATAAAGATCCCACTTTTAAAAAGCAATTAGTACTAACCCAGGTGTGGTGGCACATGCCAGTTATGCCAGCTCCTGGAAGGTGGAGGCAGGAGAATCATGAGCTAAAAGTCATGTATCCTTAGCTACAAAGAAAGTTTGAGACAGACTTGGCTACATGATACTTTGATAGATTTGGCTATCTCAAAGCAAACAGGAAACAAAAACACAACAACAAATTTAGAACTAAGAAACAAATTTGGTGAAGTTGCAGAACACGCACGACTCATATAAAAACCAGTAGGACTTTATATTCCAAGATTTAGGAAGTCCTAGTCCGGACATGGGCTCACTGGAAGCCTCAGGGAGAGCCTCACTGCAGGAAAGTGAACCTAACTAAGGGCACAAGAGGGAATTATGGCCTCTGTCAGCTCAACTACTGCATGAGTAAAGACGGCATCTCACATGCCTGCCTTGGATTGTCTGACATAACACACTGAGGCTTCATCAAATGTTACAAGTATTCTAAAGGTCAAATAGAAAAAAACAAATCTGCCAGACACTGAGCCACCAACCAGACAGCATACAGGAGCAGACCTGACTCACCCACACCTCCCCCTCCACACACACATATACAGCAGAGAACTGCCTGGTCTGCCTTAGTGGGAGAAGATGTGCCTAATCCTTGAGAGACTTGAGGCCCCATGGAGGGAGGAGGCCTGGGTGGGGGTGGAGATCATTCTTTCAAGAGGGTGGGCAGGGGGAGCACGAGGCAGGGAAATGAGATAAAAAACTATGAGGGGGGGCACCAGCAGGGGGACAACTGCTGGGTTGTAAATTAAAAAAAAAAAATCTGAAAAGACATAGTAAATATCAAGGGCCAAAATGGGCACAGTGTAAGGTTTTGAAATCTGTACAGTAGAAATTTAAAATAACTCTGAGCATTGATACGCTAAGGGCACTAACTAAAAACAGCAGCCATGAAGCAGGAGTGCAAGCATGCAAGAGGCCCTGAGAGAAGCAAAAGGAAACGCTGAGGAAGGAAGGAGTTTCCAAAGACTCAAGCCACTTAAAAGGGAGGAAGAATGCTTTGGCCGACTCAATGGGAGCCTGGAAATGGAAGAGGAAAGAACCACTAAACTGAAAAAAATGTCAGAGGAAACTTCCACAGCTGAGAAAAAAAATGAAAAAGAAAATATCGACAAGTCTGGAAAAAGTATTCCCCTTAAAAACATATCATCCACAAAGCTGATGCAAGGGGGAATAAAAGGAAAAGGGAAAAGAATATTTAAAGTAACAGTGGTTCAGAATCTCCTACTCGAAATAAGAGAAATAGAGCCACAGTTCCAGGAAGGTCAAAAGACAGACAGACAGACAGACACACACACACACACACACACACACACACACTATAAATAAATAGAGAGTACAATACAGACAGACTCCAAACTACATTTGTGCATGGCTTAAAGATAAGCTTTTTAAAATGTGTTTTTGAGGATTTCATTAGTGTATGAGCATCTTAGAGTATAGTTATCAAATCCAGAGGACATACCTTACAGTACACCAGGATTATATGGGTCAGCCTGGTATTCATCTTGGACTACAAACATGTATAACATGATACTCCATGAAACACAGTTAGAAGATTTTAGCACAATGTTAAACATTCATATATGTAAACATCTAGACGGAGACTGTATTTAAAAAAAAAAAAACTTACACAGTCTTTCTATAGAAGCATTAAGAAATAATGCTATCCTAACTTTCTTTTCTGTTGCTATGATAAAACACTGACCAAAACCAACTTGAAGAAAGGTTTATTTAGGTTTACAGATTATAGTCTGTCATTTAAGGAAGCCAGGGCAGGAGCTCAGAACAAAAAACTAGTTGCTCTCTCTAGATTTCTCAGCTTTCCAAAGTGTGCTGGTCCCTCTGTATTATCAATCAATATAATTCACCCACAGACATGCCCACAGGTCAATCTGATCTGGGCAATTCATCAACTGAGACTCCTTCTTCACGGGTGATGATTCCTTGTGTAAAGCTGACAATGAAATCTATCCAGTGCAGATAGCCATGTGCAGATACTGTGAACCAGCTAAGAGAACTGAAACTTCTCTGAAAGGGCTAGTGAGTGTTGAGCCAATGTGAAGGACTAGGACATTATTGTGCACTATGCAGACATTATAAACACTATGTCACATGTTTTCATGAGTAAGTACTAGGCAGTATTTCAAGAAGAAGTGCTATCAATTCATTGTAATCTGTTCCAGATAATACAAGATAGAAAAAATACTTCCTAACCCATGCTATAATGTCAACACTACCCAAACACCAAAACCAAAGAAATTCAAATAATGAAAACTACAGAACAGTATCTTCCAAGAACACAGATGTAAATATCACCAATACAGCATTAGCAAATCAACTTCAATAATGTCTAAAGAAAGTATATACCCCAACCAAGTGCAACTTCTTCCAGATATGCAAGTCTGCTTTCAACATTCAAAATGTTGAATCTCCTAATCTAAGCCATCCATGAAAATAGGCTCCAGAAGTCCTATTATCCTATTAAGACAGGAAAAGAATTTGATATGATCCAACACCATTTAAACTGAAATCTTTTCAACAAATTACAGAAAGATAAGGAGAGAGGTAAAAGAAGGGGACTGAACAGGAGGGGAGGGGAGAGGAGGGAAAGAGAGGGGAGTGGAGAAGGCACAGGAAGGGACTGAACAGGAGCGTGGGGAGAGGGGGGGATGTAGCAGTATATGAAACTCTGAGAGAGCAGACCCTTTGCCTTTCCAACCCATCATCAGATGAAGCCTCTGCCTGGTAGCTCAAGCAGGCACTCCAGGTACTGGGAAGACTGAGGCGGGTAATCCTAAGAACTGTTTGCGACAAAGTAATGGAGTTTCTTAGTATGGTTTTTAGTTTAGGAGAAGACTGGACAGAAGGAACAGACTTCCCATAGGCTCCTTCTAGACACCATCTAGCGACAGCTTGTATTGGTGCCTGGAGGTGTTACAACTGATGAACCCAACCAGTATAGATACAGAGTTCATTAGAACTCTTAGAAAAAAAAAGCCTTTGTGTTTCGCAGTTCTGTAGATTTTGCCAATAAATAATGTCATGTGCTCAACACTGGCTGTATTGTGCAGAGAAGTTTTACTGTGTGGCCAGCATGCCACCAATTCAATCATCAAGCCCAACAGCTTCCCTCTTTTCCTTTTAATGATTTATTTTTCCTAAGTGTACATAACTATTTAGTTTACCTGCCAATCTTCTGAGCTTCCTCTGCTGTTTTGGCTTTTTCAGAACGTCCTATGGATGGATTCTCTCACTTACACACATTCTTTTGTTTCATTTGTCTTTTTTTTTAAACTGCTGGATGCTGCAATAAGATATATACTCAAAAATGAATAAACTGTCAGAAATATACAATCTTTAGGAGTTCCTGACTTTTGAAAATAATGAACTTAAAAACTAAATGGACAAGAGTCCTGAGGACTTAAAACGGTACCCATAGAGCAAAGTATATAAATTTGCGCTTGGTGATTTATTATTAAGTGACACACCATTCAGCAACATTTTTTTTTCCTTCTGGCTAAGTAAATGTTGGAACTTTAAATGTCAAACTGTTTTAATTTATTAGTTTTGGGTGCATATCTTCCCTGTGTGATTTATTAAACATCTTCTAATTACTTTAAGTGTGATTAACAGTGATTAGAAGTGTGTGTTCTTCCTGCCTTTTAATTTACTGGACTGTTTCACCACAATGATACCTTTTGTGTCTACGTATTGACTTGTTACATTTTTTCACATAATATAATTTGATCATATTCTCCTTCCCAACTTGTCCAAGAGCCTTCCCATGTCCTTACCCACCCAACTTCATGTTTTGCATTGATTGGTATGGTACTTTTTGTCTTTTGAAGTTTTTGTTTGTCTGTCTGTCTGTTATGACTTGGGATGTTGTTTTTTGTTTTGAGAAAAACAACAGTGATTGCTTTTTAAACTGCACTGAAGTGAGCAATGTGACCTTCCATGGAAAGACCTGGATGATGCAGTTGGAGTTTCTGAGCACTTCTTTGTGTCCTGCCAGACAAGCTATCTTAATCACTACTTGCAATGACTTATGTGTGTGTCATCTCACTAAATGAAGGTCGGAGAAATGGTTCAGCCATTAAGAATACAGCCCGCTCTTACAGAGAGAACCTGAGTTCAGTTCCCAGTATCCATTTCAGACAGTCATGACCCATTATAAGTCTAGCTCCACTCTGTTATCTGAACTCAAGAGACATCTGCACTCACATGTGCATATCCTTGTGTCTCTCTTTTACACTTAGACACAAGCGGGTGCACTCACACACATCCCATACATACACAAATAATTAGGAAAAATAACTGATAATTATTGATAATATTTCAATTAAACATTTTTTCTTGGGCATTAAACCCAATGAATTCTCAATGAAGAAATACTTCTATGAGTAAAGATACAATATTTTCCATTTTATTTTTATAATTATTCCTCAATTATTCCATTATATGTTTTTATTAATGATGATGAACAACTAAAATAAATATCAATATGTAATGTATAAATGTTGCTAGTTAAGATAATTTATTTGTATTCCAACCTTATACCTAAAAGTTTTCTAAGGTACTTCACAAATATGCACAACATAATAATTAGATGATAAATAGAAATTGTACTACAAGGTCATTAGCTGGGCCAATTCAACAGATGGTTATGAAGCACTGTAGACACAATGCTTCCTTCACTTGACAATAAACTTTTAATAAGGATTTTGTAAACAGTCTAAGAATAAGAAACTTATGAGCACAGCTCACTCTTGCTTCTTCTGTAGTTGGTATCCACTAGACCACATAGCTCTCTAGGAATAACAGTACAGGTGCAGGGGCCAGAGCCTGGTTTGTAAGTAAAGTTTTAGTGGAATGCAGACACATGTATTCATTTACTGGCTGCCAGCTTTGAGACTGCAACCAGAGCTCAACTGCTGACAGAAAGTCTACAACCCCTAAGCCAAAAATATTTATTATTATCTGCCTTTTTATAGAAAAGGTATGTCAGCCCTTGGTAGAATATCAACTAGTATGACACAAATTCAAGATTCAATACCTGAATTAGACCTCGGCTTCTGCTCCCTAGACTAATTCTTGAAAATATAAGATTTAGAAGTAATAATACAAGCTAGTAGTAGTTAGTTGATGTGAATCAACTGTTCAGTTTTATTTTATCTTTATTTTTATTTCACATGTATGGATGTTACGTCTGCATGCATGTCTGTCTACCACATACATGTCTTTTACCCAGAGGCCAGAAGAAGGTGTTGGATCCCTGGAAGTAAGAGTTACAGACAGTTCTGAGCCTGGATGTGAGTACTAGGAACCAAACCCATGTCCTATGCAGAAGGAGCAAGTGCCCAGCTCTGTCCATCTCCACTGTTTGTCTGAAACAGGGTCTGTCAACACAGTGCACACTGGCTTTAACCTCTCTGATGCTCCTGCCTCAGCCTCCTCCTGTATACATGTATATCACCATGGCTAGAATGAGTGAACTTTTAAGGGTATTTTTATGCATTCTAGAAGGATCCAACTTAAAGGAAAATGGCACACCATTTTCTCTACAGGTGACCAGCCCCAAGTTGCTTCACTACAAACTTCAAGTTTAAGGTTAAAACTATAAATTGAAATCATTAAATTACTAAGTGTAAGCTGATCTATTTCTATAAATTTTAAATTTTTTTCTTTTTTTTCTTTTTTGAGGCAGGGTTTCTCTGTGTAGCTCTGGCCTTCTTGGAAGTCCCTCTGTAGGCCAGGCTGGCCTTGAACACAGAGATTTGCATGCCTCTGCCTCCCAAGTGCTGGGATTAAAGGTATGTGCCACCACTGCCTGGCTAACTTATTCTTTATATACCACACAAATGAATTTTGTAACTATTTAAACTTTAAAACTAATTCCTAAGTCACTTCAACACAAAATAATTCATGTTTCAGAATTCGCTGTTCAAGGAGAAAAATAAATGTCCCTTTGCACAGATTCGACAGCAAAAACTGACACATGTATGTGTATATTCAAGTATGCTTCTGACGTCATTAGTAATTCATCGCGTACTTCCTTTAAGAGTGAGGACGGTTGCTCTGTGAGTCAACACTGTCATCGTCAGCTTGATGCTCCTTAGTCTAACTCACTGGTACCCAGAGTCGACATCCACGTTTCCTCAACTTGTCTAAAAACAGCCTGTGCAGATCTTTTCTTTTTCTTTTCCCTTTTTTTTTTCTTTCTTTCTTTTTTCTTTTTTCTTTTTTTCATAGCAAACAATCTAGATTCACAGATATGGCTAACCTTTGAGAAATCAACACCAGTTATATTTTATACAACCTATTTGTATATGGAATCTTCTCATCTCTCTATGAACTTGTTCAGGGAAAAGCCAGACGTGGACTCCCGAGGCTTCATGCCTGAGAGAGGCAGTAGTCACAGTGGTAAAGGAGGCCTATGCCTCTGTAGATTATGTTCGGAGAACAGGGAGGACACTAACTTATCTTGGAAGGCTAGAATTATTATAAGTATATTCTTAAGTATATACACTAATTAAGTGAAAAGTCTTATGAATTGTTTTAATAAAATTATTGCAAATAGTAATTATAAACACATTCAGCTATATCATTTTATTAAAAGAAACATTTTTGCAAAAGTCTAGAGTTCACTACTGTTCACTAATAATGTCAGTTTTTGAAGCACCAAATATTTCTTTTTTAAAAACTTGTAATTTTAATTATAGGTTTCAATTATGAACAAAGCTTTAATCATCTCATAAAAGACTGGTAGCCTGCAAACTATGCCTACATATTTAGACACTTGTCTTCTCCAACAATTTATTTCATTGCTTTCAAGCTTTTACTAAAATGTAAAATTTATAAACAGTTTATGAGTAATATTGTTTTTAAACTATACTTTAAGAAATAGTAATTTTTCCTAATATTAACATAATGAAAGAATACAAATATTTGAATATTTCTAATTTTTTAAAATCTTTAAGTTCAAATAGAATAATCTTTTAACTTCTAAAACGTCTGAGAAATTGAGATTTCCAGTGGGAATACTGTCAAATTTGTAAAAACAAAAAGATCTGTATTCCACTTCTTCATTTTCAATATTCTTTCTGTATTGTTAATTATGCCTGAACTCACCATAAATTATACATAAAGCTTAACAGAGACCTCAATCCACAATAGTCTTTTCTGAACCCAGTGAGAAATCTATACACAGCAATGAAACTGGCATGCAAATAAAAGAACTGTCAAGACATGTACTCCTGAAATAACCCTACAATAACTATTCTAAAGGCTGTGTGTGGTCTCACCCATATATTTTGGCAAGATGCACTTTCTCCGACCACAGTCAGATTCATCCAAAAGCAGTGGCACTGGAGAGCCTCTGTCTCACCTGTCAAACTTGAGGAACATTCTTCCAAAGACCACCATGAGTCCGTGGAGAAAAGCCATGCTGCGACAGCTGTTATTGATAAGCATCTTCTAAAGGGGGGAAACTCCAACAATTAAGCAAATCTTCTTTAAAAGAGATATAGACAATAACACCCAAGTCTAAATGCTGAGATGTTCCAAAATAAAACATGGGTAATCCATAATCCTGGAATATGCAAAGGGGCCATTCATAAGTGATACTGACAGTCTTTCATAGTCATCTAATAAAATCTCTTTACATTATTTGCCAATTTAAAAACTCTATGTATCCTTTTTTAATTCTTGGCCAACCTCCCTTGTAAAACCTTAAAATACATCTAAATTATCAAGGTATTACATTCATTAAAATCTCTCAAGTTTGACAACCGAAAGCCCAATAGTTGAAGACTTATAAATGGGAACACTAAATATAGTAAAAGCTGAGCTTTTTTATTAGATACATTGATACATTTTTAGCCACATCATATAAAAGTTCACTTTTGCTTTACCCTGACATCCTCAAGTTCATGGACAGAAGGGGAAGGTGTGGATCCAATGGTGAGAGAGACAACTACTCAGAAATAAAGTATGCCTCAGTGAGCTTGACTCAAGCCCCGCCCACCACCTAAGGACAAATGATAAATCAGACTAAAAAAAAATGCACCTGGCTCTCTAAAACTCTTACATAAGACCAACAGTATCTAAAGTTGTAACATTGTTGCCTCATGGTTGACAAGACCCTCTACTCTGTTCAGTAGAGGAACAACTCAAGTGAACAAGAGAGTGGTGGCCTATAGGGCCGTTTCCAAGATAACTGACACCAATTAAGTTCTCACTTCAGAATAATGTCACCTGCAGTCAAGTCCTAAACCACAAAGACAAAGTGACAATCAAGGTTCCCATGTATTAGGCTGCCCCACACTTACCCTTACTGTGGAAGCACAAAAGTTAGTTTCGATTTTCCCTGGATACACTAACTTGCATAGCTACGATATTATTTTTCTTTGGTTTGGTCAGAAGCATGTTTGATATAAATTTTATTAAGTGGTAGTGTATGTAACATTGCATTGTGGGTAGTCGTTTCCTGCTTTAGTCTGGCCACATCCTCGGCTGTCATACGAGCATGTTTCCCACATTTTGTGCAAATTGTCACCTTTTTAAAAAAAATTCTTACAAAAATGACACAGAGATGAATTGCTTCAATAATTATAAGAAACATAAAATATTTTCTACAGGTACATTACAGAAATAGACCACCACACTTCAGAGAGTAATCCCAGAAGAAGTTAGCCTCACAATCAGAGTACTAATGTTGTGCAAAACAATATGCCTAAGTAAAACAGCATAAAGGAAAGTGTCGAGGGACAGATTGGCAGAAATAAAACATTCCTGGACAGAGCTGTTGATGGCCTCTAAGACCTGAGGTACAATACGCGGCAGTGTGCACAAAGGGCTACACTTCAGACCTATCGGGTACTCATTAGTGAGTGGTAGGATGTCAATATTCCTCAATGGGATTTTAAGAAAGTTCTGAATATAAATAAATGGGAAAGCATGGGAAAGGAAAGCAAAAAAGTCTGCAGCTGGAGTAGAAAGGAAGAAGAGAGGAACAGAAATGAAGGAAGGACAATAGGAGGGGGAGGGATGGGGGAGGGAAGGAGGGAAAGGAGGAGGGAGCAAGGAAGATGTGGACAATCACTTAGGAGGTTCTCTTTGGTCATCCAATCTACATATTATTTCACACTTAGAGAGACGACTGCCAGGAATACACACACATGAAATCAGTAAACAAGAAAATTATGGTACCGTTTTTTAAAAATATTATCTAATTTAAAAACTCATAGCAAAGTTCAAAATAACACTCTGTACTCACAACCAGATATGCATTCTTATATTTGTATATAAAGACATGAGAGTTAACATCTCATAATCATAATTTAAAGTATAAAACTATAATGTTTTGGCAACCCAGAACAATTTTCACGTCTTTAATAAAAGTCTGACAAATGCTAGGTGAGCTTAAACAGCTATGTATTAAAGTTGAAAAAAGAAAAATTGCCCCCAAAGGAAAACATAAATTACTAAATATTTCGTTAAAATAAATTAAGAAAGTCCCTAGGCCAAGTCTCATATGCAGAATATTTTAAGTCAGAGTGGGTATCTAGAGTTTGTTAGTCATTTTTTACTGTTTTGATTAAAAGAATAGAAAGCAACATTATAAGTCCAAAGTAATCCTTTTTTAGAACATAGATATCGGCACAGTATTGGTAAAGGAAGGCTACTGTGTTAAAATACAAGCAGTGGCTGAGCAAATAAAAATTAATTCAAATGGTAACAATGAAGAAATACATAGTATTTAGGATATTACTATACTGTTACATTCAAATGTCTTGATAGTTTATCAAGAACTTTGACAATTCTGAAAAAAATATTAAATTATAAAATACTAAGAAAGTAAGACATTAATTTCATGATTTAAGACTGATTTCAAATTAAAAGCTGTATTTCATTGTTGTTGCATGAAAATACAGAATTTGTAGGGTACAACTAAACTTGTTGCTTACTTCACAGCAATTGCTAGCATATCCCCCAAAAGGATTACATTTAAAAGGTCTTTAAAAAAAAGAGTCTGTGGTTTCCATTTCTGAATATAAGCATGGTGAAAGTCTCTAAACAAGCGCTTTCTGCCATGGCTTTTCCAAAGCTGGCTCCCTCTCTCGGTCCCTAGCAGCCATTTCAAAGGATATGCAGTCAGTATCAAAGATGTTACCACTCACCAGCACTGGCTTTACATCTCTACAACAATGTACAGCTTGCTCCTGAGTCTAATTCAAATTGGGAAAGAAATAGGTGGAGAATGAATGCATAAATTTAAACCACAAATGTAATATTCCTGTTTTTATCATGCCAGAATGTGATGGACTTCACACAATACAGAAAGGCCACGTTCAGCAGTGTCTACTAAACTCCTCTCATGAGATACAGACCTTAACTCACAGACACCGGAAATAAGGTTAGGTTACCTGCAAAGGAGACCATGTGACTACAAGATAAATGAGATGGTGGTAAAGATTATTCAAATTCATTTTAGGTCAATTTGAATGACCAAAACGTATAGACCTTTTCTAAAAAATTTAAGGGAAAAAAATATCCATGAAAAATTAGGGCTTAAAAGACCTGGGCACTCTAAAAACAATGCATTTGCTTACTATCCTAAAGCAACTGCCCACACATCTGCAACTGCCAAGTGCTGCAATTCCACGTACATATGGAACTAAGTTCAGAAACTCCACAACTCATATGGACACAACCCTCCTTTTATTTACTTTGGATAATAGAGATAAAGATCACACTGGCACACTTTATTTATGAAAGAGGATAATAGAGTAAGTTTTTTCTCCTCTGCATGAATAATGACCCTAAATGAAAACTTCAGTGTAAGATCTGTTTTACAGTAAAACATGAGTCAAACTGCCTCAAAATCAAACAACAGAATGTATTTCTGTGGTTTTGTCATTAAAAGTTTATTCTGAAAATAAAAAGAATCTAGATACTTGAAAATTAAGGGGTTAAAACCATTCCCATGTCTTTCCAGTATATAGAGAAAAAAATGTTTAAAGAATCTTATGAGCAAGATTTCATAGATAACTTTAACTAAGAGGAACCAAAACCAGATAATGAACTATGTTGGAGTGGACAGATACAAGGATATTTTACTTCTATCACCCTCGGAGTCGCCCCCTCTTACCTCCATTATGCACCCCAAATAATTTTTTGTACTTCCATGTCCCCACCCACCATCACAGTCATCCGTTCCATGCCACTCCTGGTTACCATCACAGTAGGAAGAAATCTAACATGCAAATTCAGAGTGGCGTGGATAAATGGCAAAAAATGCCTCGGAAATTGGTCTGCTCGCCTTTATCATGTTTGTTGAAAAATCCTCCATCGCTCCCAACTGATGAAAACAGGAAGCTCTATTCATAAATGTGAAATCCACGGCCTATGATATATAATCATCCTAATAAGAAAATGAGCTCTAGACATACATGTCCAAGACGGCAAAAGAAGAGATAGTTTCCCAAAGATGGTTTCAATTTTCTTCTGAATCAGAATTAGCAAATCGAGACGACTAACATACTCTGTCTGTGTGCATTATTCCTTACTACACACAGCATTTTGTAATTTATTTCAAAGCTTCCATTATAAACAGAAAAATACAGTTTCTGTTAACCCACTCTATTCTGAGCTATGGAAATTACTGAATATTTCATTATATGTGCAGAGCTGCGATCCAAAGTCCTGTTACAGTCACTATCCAAATTGACTAAAGAATTATACAGAACATTTCTTTGAAAGATAAAATCCAACCATATAGAAAACTAACATTATTCCAACAAACTGTCTACTGCTATTCTTGACATTTGTTTTTTTAAGATCTTCAAAGTAACCATGGGATGATGGTAAAAATAATATCAACAATACTAATTACATTTAATCTTTATTGTAAGAGCCGCCACCTAATAAAAAAATCAACTACACAGCCATGATTTAATATTTGTAAAGGAATCCCCAGGCTAACACTTTTGTGACAGCCAATTACAGTCGATCCCGGCAAGGAGTTGCAAACGGACCTTTGGAAAGGTAAACTTTTTTTACAATGAGTTACAGATCCACAAGCTTAGGAAGACAAGCAAAAGGCAAACAGAAGGAAGCAGCCACCCTGGGAAATCCGAAGCAGTGAAATCCCTGCAAGTGATACAATCCCAAGATGCGAATTACTGCAAAGCAGCACTGTTGTTCAGAACACACACACACACACACACACACACACACACACACACAAGCAGGAGACAATTTTGCTCACTTTTCCATAGACATGATAATGAAGGAAAGGGAGGAGGGGTAGAGAAAAGAGGAGAAAAAGCAGAGGAGGGAAGGGGGGAGTAGGGAGGTGGCAGAAAGGAAAACCCTTAGCTGCAGAGTTCTGCTCTCCAAATGCTTAACCTTACAGGAGTGTGGGCTCCTTCAGCATTTGTATTCTATCCAAATCCTCATGAGTCACAAAAATTAAAAAGCTATAACCTTCTGAATGCCAGGAAGGCCTTACCACAAGCCTTTTGTCAGAGAGGGAGAAAGGGAGAGAGAGAAAGAAAGAGAGGGAGGGAGGAAGGAAGGAAGGGAAAGAGAGAGAGAAAGAGAGAAACAGAGAGAGAGAGAGAGAAAGAGAGAGAGAGAGAGAGAGAGAGAGAGAGAGAGAGAGAGAGAAACACCCATAAATAAAGAGACAGAAGGAAGGAAAGGGAGAGGACAAGAGAAGAGAAAGGAGGGAGGGAGAGAGGGGAGAAGGAAAAAGATTGAGAAAGAGGGAGGGGGGAGAGCAAGGGGGAAGCCACAGTGGTAGGCAGTCCCACTTTCCTTTGAGTACTGTGAGGTCACAAACCACATGATTCTGTCTCTCCAGTAATAGTGCTTGCAAAAAATAGGACTTTTAAAGCTTTTGCTTTTTTGGATTGTGTGAATGCTTCATTCGCCTCACAAACAACCACAGAACCACAAGTGCGGTGCAAACTTTCTCCAGGAGGACTGCAAGAAGGCTCTGGTGTTTAAATGGTTAATCTCTGCAGGTCACTACCAGCCACCGAGACCAACCGAGTCAGTGAGTGCTCTAACCACAGTCCATGCAGTAATAGTGGGTCCTTCCAATATTTGCTCACTCGGTTTGGTTTTGTTTCCTTGCTTTTCACATGTTACCAGCTACATAATTTCTTGACAGAAAAAAATAAATATAAAGTCTATGTACTCCAGGCATACTGTACAACTAAAACAGGGACTGGGTATGCTTTGTATTTTCAGTTTAAGGCTGCAAGCAGTATTTACAACAGAGGGCACAAGTTCTATCTGGAAAAAAAAGGAGGGACTATGGCGTCAAACAGCCTCTTCAGCGCAGTGACACCGTGTCAGCAAAACTTCTTTTGGGGTAAGTGATACCTTATTTTAAGTCCTTTTCTCTGTGAACCTGTTGAGCATGTAGGAACAAGGCTTAGCCGGGCTGTGAGCTTTCCTAGGTCACGGCGTGTTAAAGATCATGATGATGCTACTTTCTCTCACTAGAAATTGAAAAATGAAATTGCTGTAAATATTTGCACTTGGCATGTGTAACTAACTTTTGGGGTAATGGCTTGAAATGGACAAAATTAAATGAGCTCATATTAATCAAAATGTTTTCCAGTGTAACAGAAACAAGGATGTTAAAAACAGGAAGAGCTTAATATTCCCACGAACTTCCTTAGAATAAAACTGGATGCTGAATTAATCAAAGTATTGTTAAGTTATTGACTCGGCAGCTCCCAATATTGAAACAGATTTCCAAAAGGAAGCAATTTTACAAAATAGCAGACCACAGAATTATTGAAACATTGTGGTCTACCGTGTATGACACAGGAGTAAACCTGGAGGAAAGTTAGCATTTACAGGGCTACACTGAAAGAATTCTACCACTTGAAACTATGTCTTTAGATATCTCTGTTAGCCTGTTTCTAAACAATTTTCTGTGACTAACTCAGACATTCAACTAGAATAGAAGCATTCTCAGGACGTCAGAGCTGTTCTGAAAAGATCTCCAGTGTTCAGGACATTGAATGTACACGAAACTGAACTTTTCTAATAATTTTAAATTTAATTTTATATCTACACACTATTGCTCCCACATAGAACTTATTACAAACATACAGCAAACACTGAAACCTCTAAGTTCTTTTGAGCACATTCTTAGACCTACCAAAATGAATACCGTTTTTAGTCTCATGAAAAATAAACTTCACAAGGATACCCTGAAGGATTTAAAAGAGCCACGACAGAATCATGTTGGACTTTTAAAACAAAACAAACATAATACAGTCTCTTAATTTTCAGCAACTGCTGATACAGATATGTAAATGGTTTCAATCCTCATCAACTGTCATGGGAGTGTAGTAAAATGTCCACTTACATGATTCTCTTTATGATATCCAACATGTCCCAACTACACAGCAGATTTTAAAGACTGTCTTTTTAGCTTTTAAATAAATCCTTAGCTGCAGAATTTTCAAACTAGCGATTGGAGTTCCCATTACTCCTCCTCCTCCTTCACACATCTTAACTGGCTACTAGGACAGGGCTTGTCTTAGTTCAAGTCAACGAGAAATAATTTAACCTAAAAAAGGGGAAGGGAGTCTCTTAAAGGGTAAAGAAATATACTTCGGGTTTTTATTTTTTAAAATAAGTGAAATTGCTACAGTGACTCCAACAGTAGCCAAAAGTAGGTCATCTCGGTTATAATATATGCAATGTAATAATCATAGAGTAAATCATAATTTCAATAGAGGGCATAAGCATTGCTTTTAAAAGATCTGTCTTTAGGAAGCAGAAAAGAACTACAACTAGATTGTATTACATCCCAGGATAGCCCACATTATATGCACAGTTCACACGGGAGAAGATTTATCAGTAGTCAGTGAGAGACAAGAGACACTTATGCTAAGGCTATTGTTCCGTGGAGAGGTCACTTGCGCAGCCGCAGCAAGCAGTAAAGAAACGTTTCAGACCTGGAGGCGGAACTGTCACAAAGAACATGTTGATACGACGTGTTGATACGTCCTTGTTCTGTCATACAGGAGTAGGGGTGGATCTTAAAGTTCTGTAACACTCTTAATGACTATTATATATTAATGTTTCCAAGATTTGACCAAGATTAAGAGATAAATCAAGGCCATCTTCAACAGCATGCAGTATTTTTTCACACTCTAACCAGGCTTTCTCTTCTGAAGTGAGTCTCACCTTCCCTGCCTCCCCCTCCTCCAAACAGTACCTTAGGACAGGCTAGAGAACTTAACATGAGCCTCCTACACCAGACTAATTACAGGTGAGGAGTCAACAATTGTTCCAGGTTATCATCACGTCGCATGTTTTCCTGGTCCATAATGTTTGTGAGGCTAAAACCTCCCTTCAAGGTTACGTTCTTACAGTGCTCAGCATAACCACCTAGTGCAATAGCCTAAGTACAATTTTGTGAAATGGTTAAAGAATGTTTAGGTAAGGGACAAGGCATGAGCTTACTGAGTCTCTCACCTCAACCTCGGGGAGGGAGGGAGGGAGGGAGGGAGGGAGGGAGGGAGGGAGGTAAGAAAAGATGCAAGAGAGCAAGTGGAGAGATGAAAAGAGAGTCCCAGTGTCCTTGATCTCGGCTACTTTAATCAAGCCTTTCAATCTGTGCTACTCAAAACCATTACTTAATATGAATCAATCCTGTTGAAACAGAAGATTGACTCAACAAGTATCTTAGCATTAAGGACTCGTTTGTGAAATCACATAAGCTGACTGGTCACATTTCCACATAGTCTCCTTATAACAGACCAAAGTTTCTGATTAAGCAGAATGTGTAAACAGTCATTTCCAAAACAATAGTTGTGGTCTCTAGCAACAACAATCATTCTGTAATTTCAAGATTCCCTAGTGACCAAGCTTTGCAACTTGTTTCCCAGATAAGAGAGATTAAGTTCAAGAACCCAGAGAGAAGAGTTAAAAAGAGCAAGCATTAACGGCTACTCTAATATTTATTAAAAGCTAAAACTGTCAAGTAATGCCCAAAGAGACTACCTTCCATTCTAATAAATGATTCTACAATATTAATATAGATTTTACTTTTAAATCATAAAGATGTTTTGAAATGTAAATGAAATTATAGAAAAAGATCCATTAAGTCTGAGTGAGCTTCCTGATAGTTCCTAGGCACAAAAAAGGCATGAAATATACACAATTACATTATAGCATATTTTAATTCTTTTAGTAAAACAAAAATAATTTATTCAATTACACCCTTCAAGCTAATAATCACTGATGGTCAGACTTGATTCAGTCAGCAGTGTTAAGTCAAATTCTGTAAGGTAGAAATGTTCCATCTTATTAAGAGAAGACTGCGGGGTGGGGGCTGACTCATGGAGGGGACTAAGATGTTATCACGAATGCAGAATTAATCTTTATTGAATAGAACCATTCACAAATCAAATCTCACTGTACTTCAATACTTCCAAGCAGCTCTAATCAATTACAAACCTTCTCTAGTGCTTCAGAACTCATGTGCTTTCAATTTTACACACTGGTGGTCCTGAAGTACTATATTGGGCAGAGTTAAGACATTCTGTATCACAACTTTTTTTTTTTTCAAAAATATTCATCTAGAGAGCTTTATCCCCACCTCTCAGGAGCTGCTTGCATGCAAACTGTGGTAATATTTTTATACTGTGCTTCCTTGTTAAAGCAAAAGGTCAAGGGTTACCCAAATACCTCAACTGTATTTATATATTAAAAAAGAAAAGGTAAGCATTCATATCAAAACTCCAATGGGACTGGCTTCTTTATTTCTGCATTTCCGATGATTAATGAAGCCCCACGCCACTTGGAGACTGACGGCAGAACAAGGGCATATCTCAAAGTCCTCTCCACACCTACCCCTAACACACCACAGGCCCGTCCATGCGACTTGGGACTTGTGCAGGACACTAGTGTGTGGCAAGGCTAGGGCAGCAGGAGAGCTGAGCAGGCTCATCCTGAGCATTTAGACTACAAGCGCTATCAGTCAAGCCTTTAGAGACATGTTTGTATAAATGGTTCACCGAGACAGTAAACCTCTGCAGTGTTTCCGAAAATATTACAGATGTAGCCAAACAAATGCCATCAAGTCAAGGTGAAAGAAATCGTGCGGCAGAAGTTACACCATAATTAGGACAATGCATGACTATTTTTCACAGCCAGCGAGACCTGTCATTTAATGTACACTGGCCAACTCAATGCTAGTTTAGGCAGGGACTTCCTAACAGATTACCTTAATGAATTATTTTTTTCCTCTCCTACACCAATGAAACGAAATTGTATAACTCTAACTCAAGACTTAAAACAGTCAAAAACTGGCACTAAGCTCCTATATTAAAGATAACAGTAACTCCAATACTTGATATTTTCTAAATAAGTATCAGTAAAATATTCTGATAACCTCATGTATAAAATGTTTAATGGTTTTAAATGGATCTTTATAAAATTTTCTACACAATATACACCTTAACAAAACCTCTTGTAATTTCAAAAGAACAAAAGTATTCACTGGATATGTATTCTGACTGATGTGTTACAATCCAAATAAAATGAGGAAACACTATACCTTATTCAAAGGGAGTTTCCATACAATTTTAACCACAGTTAACCACAAACTTTTGTTCATTCAACAGAAAACACAAATAAAACAGACCATATAACTTTTTAAGACTTCTATAGCAACCTAGATGAAATGTTCTTTTATTATACTGCTTACAATATCTTCAGCTTACATGGAATTCTTAGGAATTTCCTCCCCGTATAGTACTATTAAGGCCATGAGATTCAAGGTTTGCAACACTGTTGAATGGATGTAAGAAACACCCTATAAAACATTTCAAACTCTTGCTATTATTAAACAGGAGTTAATTCTAAAGCCTATTTTTTCATAAGCGTGTTTTCTTCCACTAAGAAATAGAAACTGTAGAACTTATTGTAATGTCCCCAAATTAGATGAACTATAGAGCTCAGACTCCTTTAAACACTGCTTGTTATGGAAGTACTTAATATTTCTACAGAAAGAAAACTGTGTTAAATGTGTTATTCATTCTCTTCCAATAAATATTCCAAATTGTTATTAATACTCAAAAATCCAGCATCTAGAGGTTAGGGGTGGAGCTTAGGAGTGAGTATTTACTCCACGTACACAGGCCCACAGTTTAACTTTCAGCAACACAAATTTAAAATGATAGTAATTTCTGAATCCAATAAACATCCAAGAAACAAAAACATACAAAACGTGAGGATTACTGCTGAAAATAAACAGTAAGTGTTATGTACCTTGTTTAAATTTTCTTTTAAGTCTATTGTTTAGAAGACTTTATTGACATACAGACATAAACACAATTTTCTGGAATGTTAAGGGTGTTAAAAATTATTGCATAGATGTTAGAAAATTTACCAAGTTAGTATTCTTGTTAAGATATATTTAATATAATTTTTAAGAACTACTTTAAAGACTTTGTGACTGCTACTAATCCTACTGCTATTTCTCTTCAGAAACTATACATCAGAGTGACATTACACTAGTGACATTCTTAATAAGGTAGATATAAACATTCTATGCAATACAATTAATTTTGACTGCAAAGTCAAATAAGTGAATTTTATCATGCTTGCTTTTCAGTAACATTAACTTTTCTACATGAAAAATGTCTGTTGGATCATTATACCACCAACTATAAACATATATCTACATAAAAGATTAAGTTAAAACTCCCAAAATTTAAATACACATTTATAGGTCCCCTTAAAATCACATGAAACTTGAGTGTGCCAAACCATTATTTATGTATTTCTTATGGTCAGTTATCTCACAACTAAATTTATTTTGTGGCTCAATAAAAGCAAAAATAAATAGAGAAAAAATTCTAGCCAAAACCAAATAACAATTACCAATAAAGTTTTAAAAACATATATATACACAATCCTTCTTTGTAAAAATTACAATAATAATATTGTGGTATTCCACAACCTTTATATAGACATGGACATATTTTTATACTGAAACAAAATACCTGCCACATATATTCAACTTTAATTCATTTTTTGGATATCAGTCTGATTTAAATTTGTATACATGGTATACACATATGCATATGCACTAGTAACTGTAAAATTTGAAATAATGATTATAAGCCAAGAACAACAACAGTAAATTATATAACTAAGGAACTGTTTGTGTGTCTTGGAAAACAATTATTTTCTACACTGACAATACTTTGTACACTGCAGTAAAATGTCAATCTGTAAAATCAAAATAGAGACTAGGCATCTATGAAGAACTGTGCTACTAAAACAACAAATATTGTCTTTATAAAATCCAAAGACCTATTTTCCAATTATAAATCCAAACGGTCACTGACTTCGATCAGTAAAATGAGTCATTCCGGTTTACACTAGCAAATTTGAACATTATCAATGCACTAAGAGATCCCGATCTATAGCCACCTTAGCTGTCACAAAACATGCATATCTTTTATACATCTACTCACTGCCCACCCAACCTGGGTAAGTAATTAAGACACTAGGTTTTTAATTTCTGCTGTTTTTCAATAATAGCTGCAATTTTCTTATTAAATTTCTGTACTGAACTTCTCAACTTAAGACTGAATTCCCAAGATAATCTCTAAGTAAAAAATGATATTCATTAACAAATACTTAATACTATTCATTACTTCCACCACATAATTTAGAATTATTTCAATAAATCTAAGTAGCCTGAATGCACTTTGAAGCAGAAAACAGGTTCTAAGGTTAACTCTATTCTATATTATAATTATATAGTATATATTACATATTACATAATAACGCACACTACACAGTTAATGCTCCAACTCTCTGCTCTATCACTGTAACTAGCCACTAGAAAAAAGGGAAAAAGGGTATAGACTCTCTTGCAAGATAGGTACAGCTTTCAAAGGGTTCGGGTTTTTTGTTTGTTTTGGGGTGTTTTGTTTTGTTTGTTTTGTTTTTGGAGAAAACAACTCTTACTTTGTTTCCTAGACTTCTACCATACACACTAAAGCTATATATAGAAAGAAAACACCTTTAGGGTAACAATCCACATTATGTAAATCAGTTTTCTATGAACCTTGAACCAAACTATAGGTGTCAGGGCTAGGGCTGGAGCCCAGACCACATGCTCAGAGTCCTAGGATCCTTCCCCAGCATGATAAAACAAGAGAGAATAAAACGTACGTGAGAAAAGCGGGTAAGGCCCCAAACACTCAGAGGGTTAGAAGACTAAGAGAAAACTCCCACTGGACAATTGTGCCTTAGCAGTAGACAACTGGTTACAAAAGATAAACTAGTAACAATTCTATGCTTGACTGTCATGAAATTTGTAAATCTTTTATGTGATTCGGCTTTTGGAAGTAAAGCATTCAAGTTTTGCTAATGCTCTTCCAAAATTAATTTTCATACACACACACACACACACAAGAAACAATCAGGCAGATACTACTTTTTAAAAAAGAAACTGCATTACAGTGCATTAGCAAAGCAACATAAATAAATTCAGTGTAATCCAACTTTTGATGATAAATCCACAACAGAAACTACTTCTTCATACTCCCAAGATCTCCAGGATTCAAACAAAATTCTCTACAATCTCACACTTAGTGTAACTAAATGTATATACATGTGCACACATACTTTATATCGCTCTGTCTCTAGGAAGAAAACTTATTTTTGAAAACTTTTACTACTCATATCCACCTCATTTTTAAAACATTACCATCTAAAGTAGATATAAATAAGAAGTCTCTTGACTGAACTCTACTCTTGATGCGGTCTTTATGGCATACAAATGCACATTACAGAAGAGCCGAGTGCTCCGGGAGCCGGAAAACAGGCACACGGAGATGTATTTTAATTATCAATCACAAGTACCTAGGAAGTTTTAAAGTATCCACTGACTTCAAATCTTATTTTTATTTCCAAATGCATTTTTATCTATCAAAACTTAAGTAACTTTAAATATAGCAAAATATTTGTCTTAAATTGATAAATTACTTATTAAACAGTTAAATCTCTCATAAAGATAATAAATTTCTTATTGAGATGATTCCAACCCATTTTTGTGGCTATAAAATTAAATTGTATACTCCCAAAAACAACATAACACAAAATTCTGTCCCGTGTTTATTTATATGTAAATATTATATGTAAAAAAAGATAGAAAGAGATTGTCTATAGTAAAATTTCACTAACACTTATAATTTAAGTTTCTATTTACTTACTTTTATGCAGATACATGATCATTAATTTTTTAATTAAATAATAATGCCATCAATGCTGCTTCCTTTCAAGGAAACGTTGAAGGAGAAAAGTGCCCTTATTCATTATCATAAGTTGAAAGAGAACTTTTGAAAAGTAGCTATAAAAATAATGTGATCTGAAAACTCATACTCAAAGCATCTGCTATACATAGTGAAAATACAAACTGGGGCATATAACTACTTAAAAATAATACAAAGCCACTCTGAACATAAGAAATACACATACACTTTTAAAATAGAAGTTTACTTGAGCAATTTTTAAAAGCAAGCTTTAATTTGCACACAGTTACTCAATGATTACAGAATTTTCTTTTAAACTGGTAAGACTAAAAGAAGTGTCTAAATCTAAATTCATCTTAATGTGTGATAATTTCTTTACACACACAGCTACCAAATTTCTAAATCCTGTGAAAGGCTTGATCACTGCACTTTTCCCGCCCATGCCTCTTCCTTATTAATTACAGTGTATCTTCAGCACTTAAGGAGACAGAAAGGCCTCGAAATTCTAACTACATTTAAAATACGTAACTGAGTCACCGGTGCAGGCCTGCTCTAAAAGCACCCGTTTCTACGAGGCAAGAAAGCCTTGGTTTTTAAAGCCGAAGCTTCTGCACCAGCAGGCGAGTTCAGTGGGTTCCTGGCTACGCCATAGTCATCTGCTCCAGGAGCTCAAGGGGACCCAAAACAACGGGTTACCTGTTCCAGCCAGGCCGAGGAATGTGGCCAAATCACTTTTATTGATTTAACCTTTACAGGAATGCTACATATCCTCAGAGCAAAACATTTTGAATGTATTTATAATATGATACACTTCTGAAAAGCCATGAAAAAGAAAGCTAGGAACCAATCTAGACAGCCCTCCACCCTTGGTTGTTAGGAGTTTATTTTTATTTTAAACATTATCAGTGGACCTAAATACAGACTAATTCTACTTGGAAAAACTTACTTTGGCACAACTGTATTAGAAATCAAAATTTATTTCAGAGTAGAGAAGGTGCATTTAAGTAAGTTCTATCTTTAAGAACTACAACTCCTAACTTGACAATGATCGACAAATTCTTAACAAATCCTAAAGGCTCTTTGACAGTCTGATGCACATCCACTGTGAAAACGATAAATGTATCAAATTAAAACTTACAGGGCATAGTCCTCACTGAATAAGGCAACAGTTGTCCTCTAGTTACACTCTGGGCATTACAGGGAAAGTTCTGTGGAGCCTATCTCTCTAGCTTCCTGCACATGGTACTTTATAAACGGCTGCCGCAGCTAATGCCTACACGAGCTTCATGTACCAAATAATAATTCACAATATTATGCTTCCTCACATTATGTTCCATCATTAGTTAACTTGAACCTCACCTCTCAAGAAGTCCTACTTTCACCGCACACTGTTCTCTTCAAAATGCAAACAAGTTTTGAGCATTTCCAGATGTAGCAGACTCTTCTCTCTCTCTCTCTCTTCTCTCTCTCTCTCTCTCTCTCTCTTTTCTCTCTCTCTCTCTCTCTCTCTCTTTCTCTCTCTCTCTCTCTTTTTCTCTCTCTCACTCGCTCTCACTCTCTCTCTAGCTCACTCTCTCGCTTGCTTTCGCTGTCTCTCACCCTGGCTCTAGCTCTCTCACTCTCTTGCTCTCATATAAACACGCACATCACAGGCAGATTCTTAAAGAGTTCTAAGTAACAACATAATAAAAGCAGTCACTGCTTTCTACCTCAACATCCATGTGTTTGAAATGGGAGCAGACAGACAGGGCTGCGTCTCCAGTGAGGTCGTGAACGATAACTACCAGCACAAGCTGCAGGTAGCTGTCACTAGGTAAAACAGCAGCCTATTTCAGTAGCGGGCAAGGCTCAGCTGAACTGGGCTTTCTGAAACTCTGACAGCTACTGAGTATGCAAGAATAAAGGCAAATGCTGTTTGGTTTTTCAAACTATTAGCTTAGTTTTAATCCCAGGTAATATAACTGAAATTAGACTACATTATTTTCATCTTGTCACCAATCTTTTTTATATAAAACATCCTAGCACACATGAGAATACACTAAATGAAAATCAAAATCATTTCTATGCAGCCTACTTCTCTGAAGCAGGACTGGGAGCCTCGTGAGCTATGGGAAGAGGCAAGGGTGAAAGTTTTCAGAAAGGACTCACTTGTCCCCCCCCTCAAAGCAAGGGCTTCCCTAGATGCTCCCTGGGTGCTCTGGAGGCTCACCTCCCCCAGGGCCACGTGTCACTCCAGAGGCCATCATTACAGATCACTGCCTAAAACTCTGCTAAGCCAGGTAACGTGAGACACAGTAAAACACCAATAGAGAGTGAAAAGGTAAAGTGAGAATATGTATAGCCTTAGGGGGTGCTTTATATTTGCTTTATAAAAGAGATTTTCTTGAGGAAAAAAGCAATAAGGAAATATAATCAATCTAGACTCTAATCAATTGCTATTCTAAGAAAGCACAAATAGTTCACAAATTTGCTTTTAAGTTATTTATTCCAAGAATCATGCAAAGTAAACACACTGCCTTTACTACTTGGTCATCAGACATTTAAAAAAAAAAAAAAATCCAGAGTGCGTTCCATTAAATGTTCCCAGAGCCATACTTGGCTGTTCTGGCCCAGTGGCACCATATCTGCTTGATCAACAGCTCTGCCTGAGGCGTAGAGCATGGGAGATGAGCTGTGAGACAGCCTTAGGTGCTTTCTAAACAGACACACACCCCTAGGTACATTAAAATAGGCTACTGAACTTATGTCAGAAATAAGCTAAAGCAAAGATAAACATGCAAAACAGTCATAGCAAGCTGTCTCCCAAAAAAATTGCAGTTTGTTTATAATAAAACATTACACTTCCTTTCTCTTCTGCTCTTTGGTCTAGAGCTGTGACCATAAGTAATACTGAAGGGAAAATAAAGACAGAGACAACTTTGTAAGATGAATAGACCAAAAAGTCACTATGTATTTCTCCAATATGTTTTTAAGTACATATCAATCTATACCCTAAATACTTTTATTTTAAATTAACATTCCGTGAAAACACCCCAAGTGCCTAAAGCTGCTGTGATTCTAATGGAGTGTATGAACGTGTCAGCAGAAACTGTACTACTTACTTGTTACCTTTCCTTGGCTGAGTATGTTTCTCTACTAGCTTTCCCAGCTTGAGCATTTCCTGGGCCAGGTGCTGTGCTAATCCTTTGAAAATACTGTTTCTTTTCATTATCACAACTCCCTTCTATCATGGGTCCCCTAACTACTTAGATAAGGAAAAAGAATGAAGTACTGAAGCCTGCCCACGGCCACACAACTGAATAGTGACAAGCTAGCCCAAGTCTTCGTACTCTGGACAGTTGCTTTACAGTATCATGAAGGCACTTCCTGATCCGTAATTTCGTCTGTAAAAGTACTGGTTCTCAGAGGCATGATCCTCTACACTTTGACAAAGTACTAAACAGGTAATCTCTGGGTCTCTACCTATTCTAGTCCATCACTTTACATAAAAATGATTGGGGAATCAAAGCAACTACGAAAAAGTAAAAGGCTATCAAGGGAAAAGGCTGTCTAGGTTTAATCAGAAAATGAATTTCAAGAAATTTGATAATCCTTAATCATTATAATCAATAGTCGTATGCAATGTCCATACCACCCTTCACATGATTAATAATATCATTTAGAAATCAAAAATTCCGCTTTTATAACACCAAGAATTTACAAATATCTTAATTTACAAACTAAAATGATAATGGCCAAACACTTGGTCTTCCAACAGGGGGGAGGTAGAAAACACCCTGCCAAGATGGCCATAGGGGTTAAACATTTCTCATTTCCAGAGACACAAGAACTGACTGAGAACGCTATCTGGAGATCTCAAAAGTCTAACAGCATTCCTGTACCCACATTTTACCTGCCATGGAATAATGGCCAAGCTAACAACTTTAAAAGTCTAAATAAAGAAGGCTCACCTGTTAACATAAGTACATATACAAACGTAAAGTCATAGGTACAGTATTTTAGAAAAGAAAACAGTTTTACATGTTAGTTTTAATTAGAAACATCCAGAAAAAAAAAATGTTAGACATTGGTTTGTCATGATACCTTCCCTAAAGTGTAAAACTCAAGGCATTGGAGATCAATGAAATGGGCAAACAACAGTGTAAATACACAACCAATTCTGAAATAATAGAGAAAGTTCTTCTGTAGTTGCACTAGTATTGTGGTTCTGATTCTGTTGTCCTGCCTAGCAATGGATGCAAGAAGTTAGAAAAGATACCATGGGAAGGAAAAGGAGATTGGTTTGGGTAGGGCAATTCACTGCCTTTAATTTAAACTCCACAGTATTCCCACTTACATTATCAGAAGCCACAAAAATGACAGAGACAAAGATTTCTGTGGGTAGCCAAAACAGTCAAAAAAACAGGGAATAAACTTTAAAATGACAAATATCTCAGCACTCACTAATGATATAGATTGATATAGATATAGATATAGATATAGATATAGATATAGATATAGATATAGATATAGATATATAGATATAGATATCACTAGAGACATAGTGACTGGGTGTTTGCCTAACATGGATAAAACCCTGAACATGATCCCAGCAACCAAAAAAACAAAAGGTTAAATTGAAAATATCCCAAATAAATTAGCAGAAGAATTTGGCAACAGGGGTACTGGGAGAGAGGGAAAATAGAACTGTAGTCTAGACAGAATTCCTGAATGTGCTAATGATTATGAAGAGATGGCAAAAGGTAGAGAGAGTTGTCACTGCTAAAGCTATGTTTATGAGAAAACAAGATGCTAAATTACATGTGCCACAATCTCAGCTCTTTAAATTATATATTATGTTTGTATACATACTCGAGGAATCCAAACTAGTAACAAGAGCTATGCTTATACCTCAAAGACTGGAACATATACTATAGTATTGCAATTTAGTTAGCAGTGGGTTCTAATATTTGAGAAGTTCATTTTCTTGAATCAGTATAAAACCTTCATTTTCTCATGTTTAAGTTGTAAGAAATAGAGCAAAGTTCTCCAAAATAAATCATATTCTCAGAAGAAAAAAAAAAAGAAAGGCCCTGACAGAAACCTCAAAGACCAGCAAGAACTTAGTGTCTGAATCTCCATTATACTCATATAACCTTAAGCAAGGACACATTGTCTGAATTTCCTCATCTATAAGCAGCACCTACCCCACAGTTCCCCATGACAACTAAATAAAAAGTAAAGTGCTTACATCCTATCTGACAAAACTTGTAGGGTTATTAAGTATAATCCGCTTTCTAAGCCTTCAGTTAACTGCAGCACACTTGACTGCTCACGGTTCCCCCATGGAGAGCACACAGTGCTGCAGCGTCAACGTCAGCACCAGTGGCAGCATCAGCATCAGTGGCAACATCAGCATCAGCGGGCCTGGAAAGCTTGTTAAGGGTCGACTCTGAGACCCTCCTTTAAAGGAGGACCTGCACCTGAGTAGGAGCAGCAGGGAAGTCTCAGTTTGTTAGGCCTACTCCAGACAACACTAAGTAAGGCAAGGGTCTAGCTGCCCACTTCTCAAACTGAACAGAGCATCTAGTAGCTTTCTACTAATCCATCATTCTGAGGGACTCTAGAGCCCAGAGGAAAAAAGTGAACCTAATTCTACTTCTAAACACAACTTTCCACATGTGGAGAGAAACGTAAGTCCCCTTACCACTGAAGTTTACCCACAATGACCAAGCACTTGCACAATGGTCTCCTGAAAAATACTTTCTCATTGTTACTTGAGGCATCCTGCAAAGTATGACACCACAGAATGATATCAGCTACTAGCTTGTCCTCCATGCTATCGACAATTTCTCATCAGATAAGTTTTCCAGATGCCTTGGAGGTTTTTTGCTTTTACTTTTCAATTGTGATTATAATCATTATGTTCTTGTACATGCATGTCTTTCCATTCTGTGCAGATGGGCACATACATACAATCTTCCCCCTCCCCTTCCCTCTCCTGTCATCACCTCTAAGTTCTTAGCACCACATCTGCACAATATTCCTGAATCAGGATCCAGAGGCTGTGACCCAGACTAAGTTTGTGAGACATGATGCTGTTGAGTAGAGTCATGTTGCTCCTAGCATGTTTGAGACGCTCACAAATAACTCTAATCCTCACTCCAGACTCATCAGCAGAGATCTGAAGCTGATGGGTAGACTTTTGCATCTAGTCCTCTTCTGATGCTTCAGAGCACTTTCTTACTGGTAACATAGTGTTCGCCTATGATTGCCTGTTTTTCCTCCCTCTTCTCTTGCATGGTTACTTATTGAAGAAAAATGTTTCTGGAGATAGGATACTGTCAAGCCAAAGAGGAATTCAAGATCTGCTTACTGGCATGCACGGTGATGTGCAGAGCAGAGCTGCTGCCATGGTCAGCAGTGGAGGGATGGCTCACCACTAACCGCTTCCTCTGCTTTCCCTAGTCCAGAACTACCTTATCTAGTTGGCCTGCACTTACCTATGCCTACACCTTTAAAGCAGATCTGTTCTTAACTGAAACTATGTTCTGCTGTTCATTCATACCTATATGAACTTTTTTTTTCCCATATATGTCCTGTGAGTACTACCCTAGATCTGAAATTTTCAACAGAGCTCAAATCAGGAGCCTTCCCTTTGAATGGCATCTAGTAGAGTTGTGTAAGCAATCAGGTGGTTTGTAGTTTTAGGACGGTCTGGCCAATGCCTTGTAAGAGACTACATGGAAGGGAATGCTTACCACAAATTTAACAATCGCTGAAAATTAAAGAGTATCAAAAAGAGTATCAAAAAGCAAGTTAATGCATTGGGCACAGAATCTGTATATAAACCAGTACTTGTTTTTGACTAGGAAGGCTAAAAAACGGAAAAGAAAATACTGACTCTGTAAGGTGAGTCTAAGACAAAAAGAATAACTGGAAAGAGAAAAGAGGACCACTTCAGAAATAAGCAATGGCATAAGCCCACACAGAGCCAACAGAGGAGGCAGTGAACCAATCACAAGACAGGAAACCTCACAACTCCCTTCCCATGAGGCTGGAACAGATGAGCTCGGCTCCCACCATGCCTTTCGTCCACTCAAGCTTTTTCTTACAGGCTTAGACCCTTTCCAGGAAGCCTAATTGACTCAGAACCCAACAAGCTGATATGTCTGACCAAAGAATTACAGATTAGATGGTTCTGAGAACATGAAACAGAGAAACTACCCATTCACTTATGCTGCATCATGAACACATTTAAGGTAAAAATGTGACACAAAGTGTCAAAAATGTCATATATTCTCCATGAGTATTAAATGTAAAAATAATCAAGTCCTACAAGAAATCCAAGTGTGCATTCATAAGAGTACAAAAGAGCATGCCTGGTGTCTTTAAAAGGCAGTGTAGGCTGTGGATGGTCAAACTTTTTATCAAAGCACGAAACTGTGAAATCGGTCAGAGACCAACAGATTTAGAGGCTCAACTTTATGAAATTATGCTCATTAAAAATCATTTGAATGTTACTGTATCCATTTTCAAGCTCAGTAGGACATTTTATCATGTACCCTTATCACAAAAATAAGTAAACATTATAGATGTCCAAAATACCATATAATTGTTTGACAATGATTTAACAGCATTCACTTTAGACATTACTCATAAAATAGAAATAATCAATTATAAAAATATATCCATAGAAGTCTAAAACCCTTTTCTGAATTCCACTTTGGGAATCAGCAGTTCCAAACATTTCCAAGCTATGATTCTACTCAAACAGCAAATTTTAAGATGCACATAGCATGTCAAACAGACACCAGGGGAGCAGCTCTCACTGTAGAGAGAATGAAGGGAAGGCCTTCTTGAGGCTGGGGATGAAATTCCTATAGCTCCAGTGAGCGCAATTTACAAGCACCGATTTTAAGATCAGACTTGCCACCAACACCTTTAAAAATAAACAAACATGTTTCTACTTAATAGTGCTATTTCCCGAGCTCAGTCAGAGATCTTACTGATTCAACCAAATGTTCGGACTTCCATGTTTACTGTGGAGATACAGTTAATGACGCTGGTTGCTGACTACATAGCAGTGTCCCATAGGCTTCCATGGAAGGAATGTTCTCAGGCCTCACCTCCAAAATATGAGACACTCCTAAAACCTGTTCATGGACTAACTCGGTTGTATTGAGACAGTAAGTACACAGTGATGTGCTTTTCCTGCTGCTGTTGGTAGGAAGAATAAAACTTCCCTTCCACTGTAGCACTGGTGAAGGACTTCATATATGCATTTACATCATTAATGGTATGTCTCTATTACTCTAGGGCTTCACTTTGACTTCCTTCCCTGCCTTATCCTGTTGTATTATAATCTTGGTGGAAACAACCCTGACAGATACCTCAGATCTTTTTTGAAATTAAGATACAAATGATGAAACTCATTGCTCAATCTAATACCATTAGCTTCTCATTGCACAAGAACAATGGTTCTCAACCTGTGGGTTGCAACCCTTTTGGGGGGGACAAATGACCCTTTCACAGGGGTCACGTGAGACCAACAGAGATATTTAAAGTTCATAACAGTAGCATCATTACAGTTATGAAGTAATAACAAAAATAAATTTATGGTTGGGGGTCACCATAACATGAAGAACTGTATTAAAGGGTCACAACATTAGGAAGGTTGAGACCACTGCTCTAAGATAAAGACCTCGGACTTTCTCTTTTAACTAGTTCATTAAAGTATCTTTTAGTCTTCTGAATTAACTGCCATCAAAGAAGCTTACTGCCTCCATCTGCTAACCTAGGCCTAGTCCTGGAAGCTTCTAGCCTCCGTGCAATCTAATCTAGGCCTAGAAGGTTTGCAGCCTCTGAGACTTACTGCTGAATAAGCTCACCTTCTCCTTTGCTTTCTGAACTCTTACTAGCTGGTCAACTCAGCTGTTCTGGCTCAAAACTCCTCGCCATGCTAACTGATTCATGCTGGCTTTTCCTGAATTGCTCTGCTTGACCTTGAACTAACCTTAGCAATCTGTTCTAAGCTTCTGGCTCCTCATTCTCTCGCTCGTTCTGTCATTACCTGTGTCAAGCTTGTTCTCTCTTCAAACTGTCTCTGTAAAACTCTCCTGGTAAAACTACCTCCTTCTTTTTAGCACAGGAGAGTTGGCATTGCCTATTCTGTCAAACTTTTCTCTGACTTTGTCTGCCACTCAGTCTTCACTTTGAAGGAGGATGCTTCCTTCTACAAACTAACATTACCTTTGTTTGGGACTAAAGGTATGTACTAAGGGCCTGTCTGAATCCCAGCCAGAGGGATTAAAGGTGTGTGCTAAGGTTGAGACACATCACAACTAGAAACAGGTCTTTTCAGTAAACAACACAATCTCAGGGTTCACAGTGTGATCAAATATCCTGCAACACTAGTTCACACTATTCCCATCAGTCCCTAAGACCTAACAGGCTAACCTGCGCAATGTCTGATTGATTTGTTTCTCTCCTTTATTCCTGGTGCCACTGTCTCTCCCCCAGCAATCCAATTCCCATGGTGCTACTTACCCATTCTCCTCAATCAGAGTCAGTGCACATCATACCTGACAATTGGCAAACACCTTAGAAAGGTTTCCTGTGCCTAGACAAAGGATTAAATTCCCTAGTCATCCATTCAACTTTAAAACATTCCAATATTGATCACCAGTTTTATCAGTATTTTCTTCAAACAAATGTCCTTCCAGATATACTAAGCTACCTGTACCTCATTCCTAGTCCAGGTCTTGATCATGTGCTCTCCTTCACTTGGGTAGGAATGTTAGTTCCTTACCTGTCCTGTCACCCTCCCCTGAGTTTCTGAAGGTTTAAATAGTACCTATCTAAAGAAAGAGATCAAATGGTATTATTTCATAAGATTCCCCCTCCCAGCTGAAAACCCTCTTAGCCACCTCTATATCACCCCAGCAGAACATTCAGCAACCTTTCTTTATATACTTCTGTTCTCAAGTGCCGGCCATTCTGTCTGTGTCTATCTGCGGGTAAGACCCTACTTACACAAGTATCTAAGTGTATTTAATTACTAGTTGGGGAGTCCAGGAGAACTGAAGCTGCAGAATCCATTTGTCTCCTACTGTGTTCTGGGAAGGTTTTTTTAAAGGAGCCTACTGGTGTGGAAAAAAAAGAGTTGATAACGTAATAAGAACCTCACCCTCCTGAGCAGCCACAGACACCTTCACAAAGCGGAGCTTAAATACACTATGCTATACACTCCATGAAGACAGAACTATGCTTCACATTCCATGGAGACAAAAATATACTTATGTTACCACCTGCCTCCCATAAAAAAGCCAGGATTGTACAAAATTAGATATTGTGAGGTCTAATTCTACCCAAGCGACTTAAAACCTGTGTTTTCTGTGTAAATCTTTAATGTCTCTGTACCTAAGTACATATCTATAAAGTAGAAAAGGTAAAAATTGCCTCATGCAATAATCAAGGATCACAAGACACATAAAACACATACATACCATATCAGCAACATAAGCACACAAGAATCCCTATGCCCCGTCCTCTTACATATCACCTACCCTCATGCCTGCAGAATACAGGAGCTCAACAAAATATACTGAATTTGGGTGGTTAGATGAAAAACAATTGCTTAAATAAAAAGAAAAAAAGACTTAAAAACAAATTTGATAAGTTACAGGAAAACAAGACATGCTAAAGAGATTATATGAAAAAAAAGAAAAATATTTTTTAAATGACAATTATGATTGTAAACAAAGAAGAGTGTAGGCATACTGTATAACTTTTAAAAAATAAACATGTTTTCAATTTAAAAATCTCACAAAATCTGAGTTTATGTCCTAAGAAGCTAATATTAAAGAACTAACCACTACATTAGGCAGATAATGTGAGTACACTCAGTAGTTTAGGATTAATGTAGATAAATCAACCTATAGTGAACAACTGTTTTAAATAAAGCCTATTTCATTGATTTACACTTATGAAATGTCCGAAATGTCTCAGTTTTCTTTTAAAGCTGTATCTCCATGTTTTCTCACATTACAGATGTGACGCTTTACAACTGTATTTACAATCTTTGGGTAATAGATGTACACAAAAGAAATACAAGGACAGAAAATGAACCCTTGATTTTTCCAGGTTTTAAAAACCATGTTTGCATATGTAAAAAACAGTGCACTTCAAGAACTACAATCCCTGAAATTAGAACGCCACTCAGATTATACTCCATCCGCAGCTCTTAGAGCACCCTGACCTCATAGGAAAACTTTAATACGTTAACTGGGTAATAAAAATAAATGCAACAGGCTATACTTTCCATACATATTAAAATACTATCATCCTAGGAGAATGCACATGGCAGAAAAATTCAATAAGAAAACATAATCATATGTGACTGCCTTACATGGAGAAGGGTGGTGTTTTTCTGAACAAACCATCAAAGCAAAGCTGAAGTAGGATTCGCCAAGTTTAACTCATCATGAGGACTACATTAGAATCTTCCTTTATTAACTTCATAAAAAATTTGAAATCTCACTACCCCACGAAAGCTAAAACAATACACAACAAAATGACACTGCTTAAAGGTGAAAATTAAAAGGGATTGCAAAAGCAGGCAGAGATTATTAAGACTGTACATGTAATTACCATTAAGTCTTAGTCACTGTTGTACTGCCGTGAGGGGACACCACAACCAAAGCAACTCTTATGAAAGCAAGCACTGAAGTGGGGGCTCAGGCAGTGTCAGAGGCCTGGTCCTTTATCATCATGGCAGGGAGCATGGTGCTGGAACTGCAGCCGAGAGCTACACCCTGACCAGAGAGAGGCAGACTGGGCTTGGCACTGGCTTCTGAAACCTCAAAGCCCACCCTCAATGACACACCTACTCAGCAGAGTTCCACTCCCTGGTGACTAAGCATTCATATACATGAGCCTGTGAGAGCCATTATTATTCAATCCACCAGATTAGCATACACAAATTTTTGAAAAACTAGATTGGATAATTTTTTAAGTCATGCCTCTTCTATTTATTGGGTTTCATTAATCTAATGTGTCAATCTTAATATAAACAATAAAATCCTAATATTTCTGTGTAATCTCTAAAATAGTCTAAAAATTAGACAAAGGGTTATCTGTCAGTAATGTAAATAAGGAAACAAAAAATGATTAATATTCTAGGTCCATGCAACTCACAATTAACTCATGTTGCTAGTATTTTCTCTTATTGGAAATGAATTTCTCCTGATTTGCCTTTTAAACAAAGATCCTTGCTTTAAACTAATTTTGAGTAAATCTAGAAGGTGACTCAGATACACTCTATTTTCAAAGGATTCACATGTCATAGGAAAAACAAGTCTTGAGCCAAAACTGCAATCAAAAGTAATGCCACAGCCATAACACAACAGTGTATGTAATTAGGTCAGAGACTTTAATGTACAATACTGTAAACTCCCAAGAACATGGTCCCCAAAAGCAGCAGTAAGTCATGAAATAATGAGACGTGAAGCACTCCTAACAACTGCAATGTGACGCACACCCATCAGATCAGGGATCCTGAATGCTGTACTCACTGCTAGACAGACAGAGCCATCCCATGGTAGACAATCAAGTTTTTGAATGAATAAACAGAAAGCACTAGTAATTAGTATACAAGAAGATTCTAGAACAAATGTGGTCTAACACCCATTTGTTACAATATAAGGATATTACCCAGTATAGTAAATCACCTGCATTAGATGATTCCAATGCACACCACTGAATTCCACTTTCATCACAGGAGAGCTACGTATTTCACAGAGCAATAGCAAACAAAGCTGGATACTCAAGAGGTGCGACGTTGGACTAAATGTTAAGATTTTAAGTGAAAAGAGAGATAACAGTGAAAACAGAGAAAACAGGGGAGGGAGAGATAACTTCAAAGTAAAGAATTACTAATAAAAATAATGGCTGGCTGATGAAAACTGCTAACTGTAACATCACTGTGTCTGTTACAGAAAGTCTATGGAACATGAACGCAGCAAAGTTTGCAGGGTAAAGATGTTTCTGTCGCCTCCATTTCAGGTTCTAATTGTATAAAGTTTAAGACATTCCAGTAATGTCTAAATGAATGAAGTTTTCAGAGTGATCAGATTATGATAACTGATAACAGGACTTAAAGCAAATGAGAAGATTATGCCTGGGATTAATGAAAATGCTTTTGATGGTATATACCATTCATCGTTTTAAATGAGTTCAATATTGTAGTACCATCTCAAATATAAAAGCAGAATGAAAAAGTAAATAAATGCTGACAGTTTAAAAAAATAAGGAAAAACAAGAATTGGTCAAATGAGCACTAATAGCAGAGACAGTTGAAAGGAGTGGAGAGCTGATATTCCAAAACCCAGGCATTAAGTCCTGAACTAACTAAAGAGCTACCCTGGGACAGATCGGCTCTTTTCTACATCTTCATGAGTCAGTAAAGGACTGACCTAACCAATTCCTAAGACACTCAGATTTCCATTCAGTCAAAATAACTGACACTATTAAAAACTGTTTCCTTTGTCTCTGAATACCAGATCACTGGTCCACAATTTAAGAAGAAAAAAAAGTGCTAAAATTCAGTTCTATTCCTATAATCCAACAAAGTCTAAGTTAACAGGCAGTCACTTACATAGAGTTCCATTGAGCAGGTAACATCTATGCAAATGATTTATACGCATTATCTGAGTTATCCACCTTAGAGATGAATATTGTTCCTGCATCTTATAACACTGCAGGAAACAGCTGGAGTCTGCCCTGTTTGCCAGACTTTACTACGCCACCTCCTCTTCCCACCATCCACATGGTGTCTGTAAATATAGATCCGTCAAGGAAGCAATGAAGAGGGTTTAGGTAAATCAGAACTCTAAATGTAGAAAGCCACACCACACTTAAAAGTACTTTCATGCATCTAAGACAAAACAGGTAGTAAGGGGGAAAACCCACAACTGAAATGAAGCAGTTGTCTGAGCTTCTCATATGGAATCATGGTCTAAGGACTATCCAGGCTCCTGTTTCCTTCCTCTTCTACTTGGAAACTTAAGATTGCAACTGTTGCCTCTCCCCTGGAGCCTGTCCTCCCAAACACAATGTCAGTATCACCACAACTTCACATTTACCAGGCACCTACAAGATGCTAGCTAGGGCACATCAGGAAAAGGTTTAAAGCCCCAGAGTGAAGACAAACACAGCACTGTCGGAAACTACAATGAGGCCTTTTGTGGGAATATTACCAGGCCTTTCATAAGAATGTCAGTGTCAGATGCACACAGGGGACAGCATAGGAAATCAGAGCAGACCTCGAGAAGAACAGCTCAGGCCAATGACCCTTTAAGCTCCAAGCACTGCTCATGCTGTACATAAATGTACAGTGCGCTGAAATCTCCAATCCTTTCTCACACTCTGTGTCCAAGCTGACCAACTCAATTGTGTTTTAGACCTCATCCCTAGTCTGGACCCTCCTACATGTCAAATTAATAGCTTCCTATTACATTTGCCCTTTATATTCCCACATCAGCCCAGTTACCTTGACTGCCCAGTCTGTGCCCAGCACACAGTGCGGCTATAGGAAAGGACCGGCACTCGCCTCCGCTGAGTGGCAGACAGTTTGTGCCGTGATTCTATCGGCTCTCTGCCCACCTCCTTGCTGGCATGACAACCCTTCACAACTCTCCCAAGCTTCCTATCTCCATCACTGCCAGCAACCTGGCCTACGCCTGCTAGGGGGTAAGACAGTGAGATGTCTCTAGTGAGAACAATAAATCAGCACCACCAATGGGTGAAAACAATTAAAACTGAAAATAGATACGTTAAAAACAAAAAAAAGAAAATTAGTACATAGAACAGACCTCATGCGACCCCTCGGTAGCACCCTAGAGTGTCAGCAGAGGAAGTTCATTGAACTGTAGCAAACTACTCCTGGTGTTTATCTGTGTAAACTCGATACTCCTGCATGCTGCTGACCTACAGAAGAGAGACGGTCACTAAACTGGTCAAAAGAAGACACATTATCACTTTTCTTATGTTTAAAAATGATATAATAAATATATTAAGTCTCTGAATTCTATTGAATGGACACCGATATATATTACTCTATTAGTCAGAACGCAGTATTATATAGATCCATTTTTTAAAAATTGAACTGGCCATTTAAAACTGACCATTTCTGCCATTCAAAAATAAAATCCCTACCGTGATTTAAAGTTAAGGTGATAAATTGGCTGGATTTTTGCATACTGCAGTCACAGCACAATTCTACAGTCAAGCAAGAAAAACAAATATTAAAGAAAACTGAGAAGTTTTTCAGTCTCTAATCATATACGAGTTAAGCAGCCCACTCATTAGTCTGGTTGTTTTTACTGTTTCTATCAGGGGTTGTTTCAAATAAACTCTCTAAATGTAAAATTACTTCATTAATCAACTTTAAAAGTAAAATGGATTGCAAAGACCCATGTCTGAAATCTGAGAATACAGCAAAAAAGCATAAAAAGAAATAAAAAATAAAAGCCCTTAAAATTTGCACTTAGAATTTGTTTTGGAGCTCGTTGAAATGATTCCTAAAAATTCATCTGGAAGCATAAAAATAAGAAGGAGCCAAAAATATTTTAAAAAGAAGGCTTATGTGGACAGATTTGAACTATAACACCAAATATTAAAACACATTAAGAAGCTATAATAACTACAATAATGCAGTGCTGGCAAAGGAAGAGACTGCTCCGTGGGACAAAGCAGAGAGGCAAAGGGAGTCACTCACTATCTGATGAAGGTAGAATGTCAGTTGGGAGGGGAGGAAGGCTTATGGAATTTGTGGTGGTGGAGACACTAGCAAACGGATTAAAGCAAAATTGCTTTCACTTAGAGCCCTCCCTGACAACATAAAACAACAACAAAATGGACTAAGTGTTAAACTGGGGAAACCAAACCTGAATCCAGGAAAGTATGTAGGGATTGTGTGTAGAGATTGAGAAGACTTCAGGTCAAAAGTAGACACGCCAAGACTGTGAAACTGACTAAGCCACATTTTTAAAGAAGGAAAATTAACACACATTTAAAATACTAAATAATCCTCAAAGAAACCGAATGCTGGGTAGAAGGAAATGCCAAATGGGATCCACAAGATGAGAAACTTTTGAAATATTAGAAGTCCCTAATATACTACAGGAAAACAAGAAGATGATAAAACCTATGCTAAGAATAGGAACATATAAGCACACACACACATGCGTGCGTGCACAGACACACACATACACACAGACACACATGAAATGTAAGTGACCAAAATATGTTGAAACTCGGTGGCCAAGCTGTTAAACATCACCACACCACGTCTCTACTGTTGTCAATGAGAGGTAGATTGGAGATGGGAGGGTGCTCTCAGAATGAGACAGAAATGTCAATTAGTCCAGCTTCCTTGGGGAAAAACTTAAAAGTTAGTACCAGAAAGGGCATTAGACTGAAAATTTCTTCTTTGAATTTAAGGTAATAGGTACAAATATTTTATTTCATATTTTTAATAATACTGGAAAACCTAGAAGTAACAATAGGGGATCAATAAAGTTTAAGAACACACAAATTATTCATAATATACTAAGGAGGGAGTCATTACAATAATAACAAAATATTATTAAGAACTATTAAAAAGAAAAAATAGAAAAGCTAGAGAGATGGCTCAGCAGTTAGGAGCACTGGCTCCTCTTCCAGAGAACCCAGGTTAGATTCAGCACCTACCTGGATGCTCACAATGTCTGTAACTCCAGTTATAGGTGATCCAGCACCCTCTTCTGGCTCCTTCCAGCATCAGGCAAGCAAATGGTACACAGACATACAGGCAGACAAAACACCCATACACACGCAATAAAGTGAGCAGGAATCAGCTGCCACACAGTCTCAGCCCTGGTGTACCTGCCCTTGGCCTCGGCACAGATTACAGCAGGCTGTCTTGTTTCTCTGCCTTTCTGATCTTTCTGCCTCCTTGAGCTTAGGTAACTTGGTAGCTATTCCATTTCTTTAAAGGATGGAGGCCTTTCTTCTGCTTGTTAGGGCAACCACTCAGTATTAACAGAACTGGACAACTTTCATTGTAATTGACAACCAGATACTTGTCAGTGATACCAACTCTTGGAAAAATACTATGTAGTGTTTCCCAGTAAGAGAGTTTGCAATCCAAAGACATACAACTTACTACCTGTTAATTAATATGGAAAATGGCAGCTGCAGGACTGAAAAACAGCAAAACAAACAGGCGGGAGACAGCCGTAGTAAGGATTTGGAGTGAAATCCTCCCAGCATGCAGGGACTAAGTCTGCACTACCTCATCTGAAAAATGCACACAGCCAAGGACTGCATGTCCTATACAGATTCCATTTGTATACAATCTAAAGCCTGAAGTTTTTACACTAATGGGAAATTAGCAAACTTAAAAGGATTTTAAGTTTTAAAATTTTTAAATTTAAAAATTTTTATTTTAAAAGGATCGTTCGGCTCTAGCTCCCTTTCTGAGGTGAAATTCATTAGTGGAAAACAGCCTCTCGATGCTGAATGTACTATTAGGAGCGGCCTCTCCCTCAGGTCTGAAATGAAGGAAAAGTGCACACTTATTCCAGAGTCATAGCCAACAATAACCTTTACATTCTGAATACAGCTTAGGTAGATCGCTTGCAAAATGTGTGCAGAAGTATTTAATACGAAGTGCTGAATTTAGTTTTTCTTTTCTTTTTCTCAACTTTCTTTAAATGGTCTTAGGTCTATTAGAGACAAATATCAGGCACAACCACTCCAAAGTTTCTGTTTTCTTTTCATACAGAGCTAGCTTTATAACTCCGAGGTCAACTTCTGCAAAAGCTAGATAGTAAATATTTTCAGCTTCACAGTCACATGGTATTTGCCACAAATACCTAGCTCTGCTATGTAGCGCGAAGACAGCAGTGAGCAATGGCTTAAAATGAAGGCGCATCACTGAAGGCCGGGGAAACATCATTGACTGAAACAGTTGCACGGTGTGCTGACTCCCGCTGTGCACCATCTGGTGCTCACCCACTAACTTATATATTCTTTTTATAAGTTCTATGAGATTATTTTAAAGTACTTGATTTTTTTAATAAATATTAGGAAAAAAAGGTCAAATAAAACTGTGAAAGAATAATTTTTTTTTTAAATTTAGATAAAGGATGCCTGGGATTCATTATGCTATGATTTTAAGAATCTGAAAGTATCCAAATTAGCAATTAAAGAAAACACTAAGTAAATCGATTTAGTGTTACAGAAAAAAAATTATATTCATCATATTTTAAATATAATTAATGTGCCATAACAGAAAAATGAAAACAAAAAGTCCATTACACTATAACGAAAACTTAAAGTATATAAATATATAAACTCTTAAAGTTCTCCACAATTTAAAATATAAGCAGGCTCAGAAAATTCAGCTTCTAAATCAGTGCTTTTCCCCATCTTAGCGATCACCAAGTGCTATCAGTTTTTAGTATTAGAGCATAATTTTTATAAGAAATAGATTATATTTCACACATAATTTTATTAATTTTCAAATGAAGGCCCAAATTTTTATTTCTCAGTTTCAAACTCTAAGAGCTCAATATCTATAGAGGTTCTCAAAGCTCCTTAGTAATTAAGACTATCCAGAGATGTTGAAAGCAGAGTCTGATACTACCATGTTCATGCTTTCTTTTATCCCCCAAACTGGTTATAGTCATGTACTCCTTTATTAACTCTGTAATGGAAGGCGACATGGTGGGGGAGCTACAACAACCAGCTACAATCGGGATGTAAAGTTAATTAATTAATTAATTAATTAGTTTTAAAAATGCTTTCACTGTTAATAGTTTCTTTGAAGTATGTCTCCTGAGAAACTATATGTGATCAAACTTACCAAGACTGTGCTTTGAAGGATCATTACCACACAGAGTTAACCCGGTAAAAAAACTATCAATACACACATGAGGAAGGTGTTGAAACTTTCCACAGAAATAGTCTTTTAAACTGCCTGACAAATCACTGGGAAAGCAGTGATACTGCCTTGTCACCTCTTCTTGTAAGAGCCCTGTCTCCTGAAGCACCCACTCAGAACTCAGTCCTTCCAGGGTTCCCTGTCTGCACCCCATCCAGTTAAGAAGGCAGTCTCCCTCACTGCAAGCTGACAGTCACTGGCAGGAAGAATTCTTAAACAAATGTGCAATTCCTCAAAGATTCAACACATGTGATTTTTTTTTTAATGCTTTGCGTTCCTTACAACAATCTGAAATGCAATGGTTCAGACATTATCAAAATTTAAAACTACTTTGAATCAGGCTCAAATAATTAGGAAAATTAGGAAAAACTGCAAACTTCTCTGAACACATTTTGACTGTCTACAGAAAGGAGAGCCAGTAGTACTCCATTTTCAAATACAGTGCACCATCGGAGCACTTTATCCAGGCCTGCCTGTCTTACATAGAGCTATTTAAATGTTATGAGATTATTTTACTTTTGTTTAAATACAAATTACATTAAGCTAAGGTTTATACGTTTTATTTCAATTTCCTCCTTCAACATTAATCAGTTTAAAATAGCAATAGTAACAGTGTGTAAAGGCATACTCACATCATGCTCTGCAACTCGGCTGCAAAGCTTATAGTCTTCCCTGCATTTCTTCCACTACTTGAAGTGGCAGTAGACATCGGGCTAGCTGCAGTATTATTCATCTAGATTAGAAGGAAAAAAACAAAACTTTCACACTTGTTTAGATATAAAAAGTATACAAAACAGAGGCAATTTTGAATTACCTCAAAAAGTATAGAAACTTTCAAATTTCTGATTAATTTCAGTTTTGTATAAATTCAGTTTCCTTCTACTCAATGTCTTTATTCAATGAAAAATAGTACATTGGGGGGAAACTGCTTAGTCAGTTCAGGTATCAAACAACTGCCTATGTGACTAGCACACATTCAGTACCTACTTCATAGTAAGTAAGAGAACCGGAACACTCTTTAAAAACTACTTTGGCATAGCTCCGTAGTTCTCCAGAGTGTGGCACTCCACCCAGAGTTTCATTAGCAATTCTTCAGGGAGGGTCCAGTAGCCCTTAACACACGTTCCCCCACTTTCATCCAGACCAATGAAAACAAAAGTCACTTAGAGAGCTGGAGAGTTGGCTGTGGGTACCCAAGTTCAGATCCCAGCACACCCATGAAAACTGGCTCTGCAGCAACTCCTGAAACCCAGCGCTGGAGGAGAGAGAGGCTCTGGCAAGGAAGTTTAGCTGAAACAGCACTAGGACTTGGGATGGTCTTGAGGACAGTTTATCCTACATCACTATAAAATAATAGAACTGTTGCTATAGTAGGCACGACACGACATACGTAATCATTACTGAGCACTGTAAGCACCTGGGACAGGAAGTAGCGTCTACTTTGGATATTTTCAAACAGAAATACTGTTCTGGATAAAATGAATGAGTTGGTAAGGCAGGTTGTAGAGTTAGAGCTACATAAAGGGGTGGGCCGCTCACACCACTGCAGAAGGCACAGCACAGGCAGAAAACAGAATTTTCTATGGTGGCATCTGACCTGAAGATGCTGGGGAGGCTGAGTTGAGCACAGCCTGTGTTAACAGAATACAGATCTCAGCCAGGAGACACCTTCCCAAGTAAAAGCCGCTCAATGCTGTGCATGGGCTCTCTGCAGCCTATAGAAAACAGTCTCCCACTCTGCACAAACCAAAGACAGAGCTCATTATCTCCTTGGGCATCCGTGCCGATGATTAGCTTTCCTCACAGAGTTCCTGGCAAACCACACACTGTCTTCACAGTGTGGCTGTCTCCTGAGGACCTCGGGCTGCTTGCCAGACTCTCAGTAATGGAAGAAAACATGTTTCACCTGACTTCTGTGAACGGTATAAGATGCGGTGAAAAAGAAAGCCTTGCATAAAGATCTGATTTCAATGTTTGGCTTCAGGGGCCTGGGTTCAAGCCCCAGCTCTGCCCCTTTGTGAGGTCTTTAGAGAGGTTACTTCACTTCTCTTTGCTTCCATTATACTGTCTCTAAAACGTGAACAGTGGTCCTACTTCTTAAAGACTATTGTGACAATTTAAAACAATCTTGATACAGTAAGTACAATGAATGTTAGCTATTAAAAAAAAGGATCTCTAAAATACCCCTAGAGCTGACAAAAGCTTTTCTATCGATTTACAATACCTTTACTTCAAAAATTCAAGTCTGTAAATAGGTTCTTTAATTAAGAGAACTCCAGAATTCAAGGACTATTAAACATTTTATAAAGCCCTTTGACACCAACTGCTAGACACTCTACCTAAATATCCATCTCATCTTTAACTCTTCCTGTACTCCATGATGTGCAAGAAGAAATGAACTTCCTTCCCCTCCTGCTCTACCACTATGGCCTTCTACAAACTCATCTTTCACACCTAGTTCATTCTCCATATGGCTGTCAAATTCACTTTCATAATATGTCCTTTTAATCTGACCAAATGTATGGAATATGATAAAGCTCACCAAGGGAATCTAGATAAGGGTCACACCTCAAGGACAGGACCCATGAAAGAAGGCTGCAGAAAAAGCTACTGTACTCAACTGCCTGAGATGGGCCATTTTTGAGAAGGTGATGACACAAAGATCTACAGCAAATAGTGCTTTAATTATAGCATAATAAGTATGTAGACATACTTATATGTGATTATGTCTAAAATACCCCAATACTCCTCTGACTTATGCTGAGTGCCCTAGAGCCTAGGCTAGAATTAAAAAGGGCACAGACAGAAAAAAAATAATAATAAAGCTTCATTTAATCTGAATCTACAGCCAAATACACACACCACACACAAAAACTAATGCTAAGAAAGGCTATCACTTTCCTTTAAGCCTAAATTTACTGTTTCTCACAAAGACTTTTGAAATAATTACTATATTTTATAAACAAAATAAGAAACAAAACTATCTATAGTCCCTTGTTCCGTTTTGTTTTTGAGACAGTCTCCTGTATTCTGAGATGGCAATGAACTTGGTAGGTAGCCTCCCTGCCTCCACCTCCTACATCCTGGGATTCCAGGCATGTGCCATCAAACTCCAGTTTGAAACTTGGATAAAAAAAATAATAATAGAAATTAAAAAGCATACACATACACGCACACACACACTCCCAGCCCATGACTAGGGGAAAACAGGAACCACAGATTTTACAAACTGAACAGTCTTCCTTTTTCAAGAACTTCCCCCAGTGTTCTCCAGCTTCTGACACAAAGCCTGGAGAAGGGTCACCCAAAATCTGAATTTGAGGTGACCCATTTCACGTTTCATATGCATGTCATTCTGTGAGATTATACTATGGCCAAAACTTTTAAGTGGGACACTGCTGAAACAGTGTGCCCCTTTCTTCGGTTTCAAATCTACTTGCCTTGTTTAACTTGCTAAAGAGGACATACTTCACAGAGCAAATTTATACTAAGGTAGGCCAGGCCCTAGGTTTGATGCCCAGCTTTTTTTCAGTTGACTCCCCATTAGAAATGTTTTGAGTATTTATTAAGAGGTAACGGGTCCACATCCAAATTCATTACAACCATGATCAGCCTTTTAGAGACAAGTTACTTCATTTCTAAACCAAACAGGTGAATAACATTTTTCTTGACATGATGAGCTGATAGCTCATTAGACTCTTCAAACTAACTCTTTCCTGTACCCACATTTCGTTTGATGATTTAGATAATGACTTCTTTATACATTAACTTCTTTACACATCAAAGTCCTATCATTCCAATGCTTTATTTCCTTTCTTCTAGACATTAAAAAAAAAAAGTCTGTTAAAAGCAGAAGCACTCAAGTCAATTTTCACTAATAAATACAGTTAACATGGAACTGAAAACCTACTGTAATCTTCTCAGTGGGTTAATGTCCTGCAGTTGTTTTGGCTTTCCTAGGAGATGCAGCTGCTTGCCATATTTTACAAAATGAATTCAGATGTGCAGATTGAGACCCAGATCATTTCAACATGCCAGTTGGACTCCAGGAAAGTTCATTTCTGATTACTACTGCATTAACCAAATCACTAAACCAATAGCCAATGCTGTGCCACATCTGGAAATTACCATTCCAGAAAATAAAAATATATGTTTATTTCATTTAAACATATTTGCATGTGTATGTATAAAAGTATTCATGCATGCAAAATTCCTTTCGTTAGAAAGTATTGCTACCAAACACAAAAGGTTCCCATTGTGGTAAAAGGTAAAGATGGACATCATAAAAGCAAAATGCCAGGCAGAGTCACTGGGTGTCCATTAAAGAACATACTCTTGTTGACAAAGTGACCAAAGACGACATCCACGCGAAACATCTTTCATCATACCCCTCAAAGACTCTGAGTAGTTTCTGTATCCTAGAAGTAATGTCAAAATCTGGGCTCAAAGTCTAATGGCCAACCAGCCATTAAGAGACATAATGAGATGACCATGGTTTCTACTATACCATAGGTGAAAAACATTAAGTCAGATCCATGCACTTACTCTACTGTCTACAGTCTCAATCCTAATATTTCATAATCTAGACACCTCACATAATAAGTTTTTATAATTAGTAACAGTTTGTAAAACCCAAAGGCAGGAAAAAAAATCATAGCTGAGTCAACATTATTACATACTCCATTTTTCTTTTGTTGTTACAAAAGAATCAAATTACATCATAATCTAAATTTCTACTGATATAAAAATTACCAAATGATCAATCACTACAAATGCAAAACCTTTAAAGCTGGAGTATAAAATGTCTATAGCACGCAGAATAACACAAATCTTCTAGACATGTGCAAAACAGAGCCATCGTCTTTGCCAGAATATAGCACAGGAGGTGGCAAGTAATCCAATTCCTGACAGAGTCCTCTTTTCCATTTGAAATCTCATGAGCCAGGGCATTAGTTTCCTTCATTTCAGCATTCTGGCCTTCCATTCAGCCATCCATAACGTTCTGCTTAAATCAACTACATCAGCTTGAAGCTACACATATCCCAGCATAGCTATGGCATGTTCTTAAGATAATGGCGTCATATCACAATGTCAAAAGGTTGGATATCTGTAGCTTATAGCATTCAAGGGTTTCTCTAGCCCAAAGGTCCAAACTCTTCCAAATTCCTTCTACAAAACAGTTTCAAAGGCCTAAAAGCTACGTGGTCAGGTAGCCACAGCAAAAACCTCATTTCTCAAGTATCAATTTCCTCTCTTTCTCAATACTATGACAAAATGTCTGGCAAGAGCAACTTAAGGAAGGATTTGTTTTGGCTCACAGTTAGAGGGGATACAGTCAGTCGTGATGGTGAGGTCATAATAGTAAATAGTCATACTGATCCACTGCAGGAAGCTGGTGGTCCAGGTTTGTCATACTAACAGTCACACCAACCCATGGTCAGGAAGCAGATACAAATGAATGCTGGTGTTTCAGGACTTCCTCTTTGCTTTGCATTGTTTGGGATGCTATCCTATAGGATGATGCTACCCACATTCAGTTAAAGGGTCTTCCTTCCTCAGTTAAAGTTCTTCGTAAACACCCTCAGAAACAAACCCAGAATGTGTCTTCTAAATTACTCTAAATCCAGTCCCACTGACAATGAAAATCAAACATCACAACTGGATAATACTATCTTAGTGAATGTGAATTATTTTATTTCCATTCTAAGCTTCTGTGTCATACTGAATCCCTCCTCCAACAACTGTCGGATGACTTCATCTCTTAAATGATATAGAAACAGAAACTCTTCATTGATTTATTTCCCTTCACTCTCTATAAAAAGTAATATGCTTTCTAGTCCCTCTTCTTACCATAAAGACACTGACAATGTCATTTTTAAAGCTCAAATTATATGCACTTTGGATTATTTATTCATAATTATTGGGCACTTACTAAAAGCCAAACATTCTTCTCTGTCCTCATGAAGTAATAGTGACTAAACAAAACCAGAGAGGGGCTGGGGGAGCGCATCACAGGTGAGGGTAACACTCAACAACAATTTGAATTAGTGCTATAAAAACAAATTAAACAAATGGATCTCAACTACAAGATGACAATTAATAGAAGACCTGAGAAAACCACAAACAGTAACACTCATAAACCTCTCTTCAAGAACAAGATCCTGAGACCACTGTGGGTACAGTGGAGCAGGTAGAGAATAAAAGTAAGCAAAAGTAAAATCCAAGAGTCCCAAGGAGGAAGTATATTAAAAAGCCTTGGAGGTTATTGGAGGTAAAATTTTACTGGATGATAATATGAAGCTGTTGAAGAATTTTTTGTTTGTTTGTTTTTCAAGACAGAGTTTCTCTGTGTATCACTGGCTGTCCTGGAACTCACTCTGTAGACCAGGCTGGCCTCAAACTCAGAAATCCGCCTGCCTCTGCCTCCCAAGTGCTGGGATTAAAGGCGTACGCCACCACTGCCCAGCTGAAGAATTTTTGAACTCTAGATTTTTTTTTTTTTTTTTTTAAAGATAGACAGAGTGAGGTTTGTCTATAAGCAAGGGTGTGACCCAGGAAAGTAGAAACTACTGAAATTGTATGTCAATGGTTCTGATTAGACAAGAGATGTTGGTATTTTTGATTATGGTAGCAAGTGGAGATAAGAACATATTCGGAATACAGTGATAACAGGCAGGTGAAGTAAACATTGGGAAAGTGAGAAGAATAAAAAATTTCCAATAAAAAAAAAAGAATTGGCAATGCCTACCCCTGTGGGGGAACCTAATGCTTGACAGAATGATATTTTAATAAATATATAAACCATCTCTGTGAGATAGATATTATTTTCATATATTAGAAAAGTAAGCTTAACTGAAAAAATGGGAAAAGGTCAGTGTCACAAAGTAAGTTCAGTTTGTACTGGAGCCAGTTATCTATCCACTTTTTGATCAAGCATAAAATAAATGATATATATGATTATAAAAAAAAAAAAAAAGAAAATGACTCTGAGCCAGGGGACCCTGGAAACTAACTAAAAATGCTACCATTGCTACAAAGCAGAAGGGGGGCGGTGAGAAAAAAAATGCCTTCAGTTAAGACCATATTAAGACAGCTATTAGACCCTCGAGAGGAGGGTCCTACAAAGCCTTGCTGGAAGTGTTAAAAGGAAGGAGATACTGCAAGGTTGACAAATACATGTCTTATGAGTGCCATGGTGAGGGGAGTTTGGTTTGGTTTGATGACAATGCCTTGCCTTATAGCACAAGCTAGCCTTGAAATTCCTATGTAGCTCAGGCTAGCCTCAATCTTTCAATCTTCCTATCTCCGCTTCTTAACTGAAAAGATTAGAGGCATGTGTTACCACACCTGACTGAAAATAGTGACATTATTTAAAGGCCTAACTAACCAATATACCAGAAGCTATGAGAATCAAGTGACCTCTCAGGTCCACTCTCTCCATCTTTCAGGAATAATTTCTGTCTATCTCACAAAGGTGTTTTAAAGAACACAATCCAATGGGGATTCACAAAATCTATTTCAATTTAAAATAAGCAATTTGTGTAAAATGGGATAGACCTATTGCTCAATGACAGAGCACTTGCCTTAAATATATGAGTCACTAGGCTGAACTCCCAGCAATGTGGAGACACAAGTACGTGTACATACACACACACACACACACACACACACACACACACACAAAGATAACAAGACATTTTCATATCCTTGTTAGCTAATGATGAACAATTACCATTAACTTACAGACATCAGAGCTCTCTGCTACACAGACAGGGGAGAATCTATTACATGTTTTTGTCCTTAGTCTCGCATTAGCCTAAGCTTCTATGCCATGTGCCTACTCTTTTAAAAATATTTATTCTAAAAAGGTATTCTGTACATAAAGTATACCTAAAATGTGTATGGCTGTAGCTAACAATTCATCCTAAAACACACACCATCTATACACTGCAGCAAACTCACTTTTCCAACACTGAAGAAGGCTGTGTTTATGTAATAGTCAGTGACTGATGGCTTTTTTTTCAAGTATGTAGGAAATCTGGCCATTATGTAACAATCCTAATAGTAAGTGGTTTAGCACTAAACAAGACTTTTTCTTTCTTTTCCTTCTTTCTTTCTTTCTTTCTTTCTTTCTTTCTTTTTTAATGAATGGATATGTTTAAGCATTACAATTCTCTTCAAGTCTAGAATTGTGTTTTAGAAATAGTCAACCTTAGGAGAAATCTGTTACTAGCTAGTATTAAACATGTACAAGTCAACCAAGTATCTAATGGGGTTAAAGCACTATGTGGCTCATGTCAAGAGTTAAAGGATCGATGGTTCAGGGCTTTTGCTGTAGTAGCTCATAATTTTGTTGTCTTTCTTTTTTCCACAATCACCTTACCAGGCCAGAATTTCCCTGCCACTGATGAGAAAACTAAAAATACTGGTTAAAGGTCTCGGGTCTACTTTTATTTTATTTTATTTTTTAATGTATGGCTAGAGAGATGGCTCAGTGCTCAGTGGTTAAGAAAATACAGTACTCTTCCAGAGAACCCAGGTTTTGGTTCCCAGAGCCCACATCAAAGGTTTACAAGTTCCTGTAACTCTAGTTCCAGGAGGATCCAACACCTCTGGCCTCTGTTGGAACCTACACAGCCATGTGTATATATTCATAATTAAAATAAATCCTTTTCAAAAAGTAAAAAAGAGGAGCTTTGATTCCAAGTAGCTGACAGCCTGACCTATGTAGACACATACCTTAACAAAAATCATCAATCAAAAACAATCAATGTCTATATTTTTCACTTGTAAAAGATGCTTATCTCTTGATACTCTATGAGTTACAACCATGGCAGTCAGAGGCTGACACTGTTATTATGTTATCTCAAAAACTAGTAAATGTAAATGCTTTGTTCAGATACTCTTTATTTAAAAAGAAAACCACAGGCACGTGGCTAAACAACAGGCAAAAATTTAACAACATGAACAAGAGGATGTGAGCAGGCTTCAAACCAGTGTAAGAATCACTAACTTCACCCAAATCCCTCATTTTTCAGATGAGGAAACTCAGCCCAGGGAGGTTTCTTGAACTGTTGAAGGACACACCACTGTTTAGTGGTACAAGCTGGGACTAACACTGAGGTCCGTCCAGAATCCTTTCTACTATACTGGTGGGTCACAACTCACTCACAAGACCTCCACAAGGTGTCTGTCACAGTGAACTTTGCTGGGAGCTATCTGCTTATACCCACCCACAGTGGAGCAGGAAAGGGCTGAGCTCTGGAGTTCAAACACAGACCCTAAGGTGTATCATGTGACCTTGGGCAACTCAAGCCACCTTTCTTCCTCAGTTCCTCTAAAGTAGAAACTTAAAATACTTCTCCTCATGAAATAATGACTAAGCAAGATCTGGTGCACAGAACGAGCTCAGTTCTTGTGAGCCATGACAGTGAACATAAGCAAGACACAGTTCTTTTAAAACATTTCAGGGTTCTCATTAAGCAAGCTCAAAAAAGGAAGTTTAGGGTGGGGTAGTCTTTGCAAGACTAAGCTAGCAGGACCACAGGAGACATACAGGGCTCAGTGGCAAAGCTGATGACATTAAAATAGCAAATAAAACAGTACATCCTCTTCAGTTAATATCAGTTCAGTCAACACAATAATGCAATGGCTAAATTCTTTCTCATAATGTAAGTGAACTACCAGCAAAATCAGTAATATTGTAATACATGAAATGCAAGTTTCTGGTTGATTTACTATCTGACCTCACCAAAAATAACATTTTCAACAGGGATACTCAAATCTTCTGATCTTATTGTACTGGCATATTTGTAACCCCTTACACCAAAGGATTATGTTTTTTTCCCTCCCTAAAGAGAACCAACCATCAGACTGCCAATGATTTTTATACAGCATAAAAGGTTAAATTGACAGTGGCTACAGGAACCAAGTCACTCTCTAGCCTTACTCCAGATATCACTCAAATAAGGGCAACAGCATGGAGTTCCTCACTGTTATCAACAAGTGGGTTTTGGAGACTGCAAAATAGCTAATCATTCCAAGATTATGTTAATAATTTTGACAAGCCTAAAGAGTGTGGCCATGGTAGCACTGTCTAAACGGGAACACGATCGATAGTATGTAAGTACGCTGGGGCATGACTTATCCCAGAAAAATTAAGATATCCAGTCTACTTAAGACCAGCTCAGTGTGATTTGCATGCCATGTCTCTGCATATGATGTAACTCATAAACTTTAAGCTGCCATTCCAGAACCAACGATTCTCTTCAGCCTTGAGGCCAAGGCCAACATTTTACAAATATCAGGCCGGAGTTCTGGGTACAATCTACCATGACAGTTTTGTTTTGGCTTTTTTTCCCCACTCAGGGTTTATTTTCAAGGCCTGAATGCATAGCTTAGTTAGCAGAGCATTCACTTACTATGTGGGAGGACCTGGGTTCAACCCCAACACAAAAAGGGAAGAAGGAAGAAGAGGGTGAGAGAAAGGCAAGAAAGTTTTATTTTCAAGATTTCCAAAAACTCAAATAGTTAGGCATATTTCAAAGAAAGTGGTCTCATGACACATTTATCACCAAAGTTCACTTTTCTCTTCAGCAGTTTGAATAGGATTTCAAAATTTGCTCGAAGGTTACTATTATAATTTATTAAATTGCTTTATAATACAAAAAGTTAAGGGGGGGACTGCCACCTTTTAAATGGGGTGGGGGGAACCACAACAATAAAAAGTTTAAAGTTTTCCTCTAAGAACTAACCAAATGATAAAAGGCAATGAGACCCACAGATAATTAAAAACAAACTCTAGTTAGCACTGTTGTCTTTCCAACTAAATCTGGATTGAGCTTTAGAGCCAAAGAGGCAGAGTATTTTATTTTAATTTGCCAAGCTGTAAATAAATACTAGCAAATCTATGCTTTGAATGAAAGGCATTATTGGGATACAATCATGATTCCTTAAAGCATAAATATTCCGAAAGCTGGACACTTTGACTTAAAACTTAACCAAATAAAAAACTGTAGCCGGTTCTCAATTTTTCAGACCTGTGGGATCCCATGCAGTGACCACGGTGCATGTGTGTTTACTTACATTGTAATTAATTTGCTAACCAATTAAAACTCGAGCTCTTCGGTGACACCTGCTACATCTCTAATGCTCAGAGCCACCTGCACCAGGCGGCTACCATATTGGCAGCCCATAGTGTATAGCACTTCCAGCTTGGCAGAAAGTTCCCTTGGGCAGTACAGCTGAGGAAAGGCAGGAAATCCGGTTGTGCAAAGCATTATCTAGAAACTGTCCCTTAGTTGTCAAATTGCGCCTCTCTGGAATACACAGAAATTCTATCAGTTGTTTCTTTCCTTAAGTAATTCTTTTAACAATGAACTGCTCCTCACAAATACTGAGAACCCGGGTCTTATCCAGATAAATACGTACTCGTTTCTTTCTGAGTTTCTACTAACTTCAGGGACATGAAGGTAATTTTAATCCGGGTGTACAATAACAACGCTGCTACCAGGATCCTGTCTGAACGTCAAATATATTCCACTATCCCTATAACTCTTATCACTTGTCACATCAACTATCCTGACTTTAAATAGAGATTGCAAGATGATAATTTCCTTGGAGCTCAAATGTAATTAATCACAGCTGGCGTGCTGTAAGCTTTTAGCACATCAGATCTTCTCCCATAAACCTGAGTTTTGAGCTAGGCTGTGATGAACCCCACCTACACCCCAGGGGTCCCAGAGGAGCTCTGACAGCGGCGTGGCTGTGTCCTCTGTCCCTCTCCCTGCAGGCTGCACTTCCTTCCACTAACACTACCTAGCCTCCAAGAAGTAGAGCTTGCCTTCTTGAAGGACTCCCCTCTCCGCCTGGCCCCGAGGCTCCCCTCGCCTCACGCCCACCGACGACGGGGAGGAGCCACGGCGCACCCCTGCGCTCGGCGGCCTGCACCCAGCTGGGCCAGCAGCCTGGGGCCAGACCTTTGGCTGCCACGTCCCTGACGTCCCCATGACCTCGCCCCCACTCCCCGCCGCCCCCACGCGCCCCACAACCTCTGCTTAAGACACGTGGAGGCACGGCTGCGCGTCCCGCGTGGAGAATGAGAGGGGACAGAGATGGCGCGGTGTCTGCGGCGGCGGCCCCGGGACACGACGGACAGGGGGCGGGGAGTGGGGGGCCAGAGATTGTAGAAAGGAGAAAGGTGACTGAGCTAGGCTGGAGGGGGGGGGTAAGATGGCGAGAGAGCCACTATGAGGGGCGGGGCGGGGGTAGCAAGCCTGAGGTGACTAGAGGGACGGGCCAACCCGCGCGGCGAGAGCGCATGCGCACTCGGCTAGACGGCGCGCGCGGCCGCGGGACCGCTCCTTCTACTTCCGCCACACTCCGGGGGCGGGGCTTCGCGCTCCCGCCATGGCGGACGGAGCGGCGCGCGACCACGCGGCGGAGCCTCAGAGCGGGACTTGCGCGGGCTGAGGAACCGGGTTTCCTCTGTGCAGACTCTGCAGCCTGGAGGAGTGAGCCCGAGGAGCTAGGATTTTTTTTTTTTTTTTTTTTTTAGAGTCAGTGATCTGTACTGGGAGATTGTCTATGCGAGCGTCTCTTAAGGGGTCGGTCTGGTGATCAGAATTGTTTCGAATGACAAAGGGGCGCAGAGTTCGGAAAGACCCGTGCCTCAGAGAAGCACTGTGTGGGGACTCAGCCCGTTCTGGGACCAGGAAACACCAGCTTCATTCCACCCACCTACCCCTACCCTCTCTTGCACAAAATCCAAAGCCTGTGACAACTGATCCGCAGTTTTCCCCAGTTCGTTTCTACTAAGTTCAGTTACTTAAAGAGCATCCCTTGGTTGATAACTTTCACTATTGGGAAGGCTTTATAAACAAGCAGTGGTGATTTTTCCTAAAGATTTGGCCTGGTCCTCATTTAGAAATCTTGTACCACCTGTATTGAATTGTATGCATGACCTGTCTTCCGGCGTTTGATGGTTGCAGGTATAGTTCTTTAATGAACTCAAGACAATGGTGTGTAATGCTTTCACTCAGCTGTTCAGGAAACAAACATCCACTATCCTACCACTTCAAATATTATTTTTATTTTATTATTATGTTATTTATATTATTCACTGTCTTAGTTAGGGTTTTACTATTGTGAACAGACACCATGACCAAGGCAACTCTTACAAGGACAACATTTAATTGGGACTGGTTTACAGGTTCAGTCATCAAGGCAGGAGCATGGCAATCAATTGGTCAGGCAGGCATGGTGCAGAAGGAGCTGAGAGGTCTACATCTTCATCTGAGTGCTGCTAGCAGAATACTGACTTGCAGGCAGCTAAGATGAGGGTTTTAAAACTCACACCCACAGTGACACACCTACTCCAATAGGGCCACACCCTCTAAAAGTGCCGCTCCCTGGGCCAAGCATATACAAACCATCACGTTCACCTTTACCAGGTCTTTTCAAGCACTACTGCATCCGTTAATGTCTTGCCTATGAATGTATGAGATCCGAAATAATCCTATTTGCTTAGTGTCTTTACAACAGCCATTCACATGATTATCTCCTCTCTCGATTGCAGTTGTCTTGTGCTTAGTTCTAACTACCAGACAACTTCAATATTTGCCAAATACACTTCCAAGAGTATATTTAGGATGTGGAGTTTCAACATGAAGTGTAAGATCCAGGCAGGCTTAGTATGCTATATATGGGGAAAGTAACCAAGAATTGTCATTAATTCCTTAAAAAGTAAGATTAGATTATATACAATAGGTGAAAAGACATTTTTTAGTACATTGCCAAGAAAATAGGAGATTGGGCTGGGTGTGTAATCCCAACACTGGAGATGTCAAAATCAGTCTTGATTACATGGTGATTTTAAAGACCAGCCTGAGCTGTCTTAAAATAAAAAAATAAATGAACTGCTATGAAACAGGAGACAGACTATCCAAAGAAATAAAATTCCATGTGGATCATTTTAATTAAAATTCTCCTCAATTAATATCACAAAAGCATTTCACCTCCAGAGATAAAGACCAGATTTGACTTATAAACAAATTAGAACTGTCAGGTCCAAGAGAAACTTGGGACAAATGGCTATCTGGTGCCTATTAGCTTTACAAAACACATGCTGGCCTCCAGGCTTTCTCGGTATCACAAGAACCCGTGGCTCTTCTCAGCTCTGCTTATTTTGCCTCCTACTCTAAACCTTTCCAGCTCATGGGCTTCCTTCACCCAGCGTCTTAATAACCCTATTGTTCCAGCTGTGTACCCTCTTTGCCCACTCTCTCTTGCCTCTCTGTAGGTCTCCACTGCACAGACTCTCTTAGTCTTCCTCTCTTGCTCTCCCCAGCTCTCCTTTCATGGCCAGATCCAGTCTGCTGGCCATGTTCAGTCTGCTGCTTTCTCTCCTTGCTCTGGACCCTTCCAGATGCCTCTGACTCTATTCTCCCTCATACCTACAATAAAAACCTTCCCCTTACCCATACCTTGTAGCAGCCATCTCCTGCCTTTATACAAAAATAAAGCTGAAAACAAAGCTCTTGTGAAGTTAAAGCTTTGGAGACCATTAGTTCTCAGAAAAAGAAATGATTTCCAAAGTGGGTGGGGAAGCACAACAGGAGGCCAAGTGACGTCACACCACCAGAAGAAGAGGAGGAGGAGGAGGAGGAGGAGGAGGAGGAGCAGGAGCAGCAGCAGCAGCGGCAGCTTGGCCATTGTCTAAGGGGCCTATTTTCAATGATGAAAAAAAGAAGCCCTCATTCTAAAAAAGACAGCAGAAGCCATAGCTAATAGGGACCATCTCTATGAGGAAGCCACTTCATCACATAGGGGTGGTTCACTTCAAATAACCCGCAAATCTCACTCTTGTAATCCATGATTTTAATTTGTTAGAACAATTATGAGAGTCTCATAATTCTGTAGAAATACAGAACTTCCTTGGGCAGGACTCAACACTAGAATTGCATTTGCATTTGTTGCTATATTCGATTGCTTTTCTGACATGGAAAACTATTTTTGTGTTACAATCTCAAACGCAACCTTATTTTAATTTTTAGATGAAGTACTTCCTGGCAAGTTTCTTAGCATCACTGAGCATCAGGTTTATATCTATAGAATGAGACATTAAATCTGTTGGGCTAAAACCATGCCGCCTAAAAGTCTATGCTCCTTTAAAATAGAAATTCCCGAAAGTAAGGTCCTAAAGTTGTACAGAATAAGTTTGACATGTTCACTTTCAAAATGTAAATGAATATAAAGAGCTCTTACTTTAGATGCATGAGGCTATCCAATTCACTTTATATATTTCAAAAGAAAAAACATATGAATATGAAAAAAGTAATTTGTTGATACATTAGAAAAAGAGATGATAGTATTTGTGCATAATCAAACTGGCTTCTCCTACCTTTCAGTTGCATTCATATATTTCAAAGCAGAAAAAGCAACATATTGATAAGGCATGTTAAAAATTGCAGTGCTTGATAGCTTTCAAAACTGAAATCATGGGCTGCAGTAATGTCTCAGCAGCTAAGAGTTCCTATTTGGAAAGGATCCAAATTTAGATTCCGCTTCTCACATGCTGGCTCAACCATGTATCCATAACGCCAATGCCAGAGTATTTGACATCCTCTTCTGACTTCCAAGGGCACCAGACATATATATGTGGTACACGTATTTCCATGGGTCTGAAACACTCATAAAATAATATCAATTAATCTAAAACAAAAACTAATCATAATCATCCTGCTAGGCATTTGTCATTCTACCCAGGTTTTACAAACCAGCATCTTTTAAATGCTTGGCCACTGAGAAAACAATCACGATTTTTGAGAGTCAAACTAGGAAGGGAATCTTAAAACACCTGGCTTTCAAAGAGCTCTGGAAGTCTCCAGGCAAATGGGAACTTACTCCCATGGACTCCTGCATCTGATACTCTCCTAGGAACAAACAACTTTCACTTTGCAACAAATATTTACCATGTATCTGACATACCCTAGAAGCTGCTGAAGTAAGAGTACATAGAGCAGATACCAGGTCATCATCAAGCTTACATCCCAGTAGAAGAAATCTAATAAACAACAACATAAATAGCTACATTCTGTAGTCTATGTGAAGGTAGTGGGTTTTACCAGGAAGGGAAAAAAATGTAAAACAGAAGGATATGGGATTAGGGAGTTGTCACTGAAAACTGGCAATTTGGGGACAGACAGACTGAGAAAGTGCTGCGGGGTTATGGACAGTCAGAAGGCAAAGCAGATTGCTACAATGTCTGAAGGGCCAGGCTGAGGCAAGTTGCTGAGGCAGGATAGGTCTGGTAAGGTGGAAGTTTTACCAAAAGGATATGAGCTAGAGAAGAGTTACCCAGAAAGTAAATGATGTGGTTTGAGGTCAGAGAAGTACAAGGAGAGCTGACAGCTAAGCCTTCAATACAAAAGCCTTCAAAGGGCGCTACACATTCAAAGCACGACAGAGGTATGCTTTACTTTGTTTTTAAGAAAATGTGAGGAAGTCAAGTCTCTTTGTATTTAAAATAAGAAAAGAACAAAAATAAAATAAAGTATCGGAAGGGGGGCTTTAGTATCTGAAAATAAGATAGAGAATTCAAGTTGAGCCCAGTACACAGAATATCCAGTTCTTCGGTGTGTTTTAGCGGAAATATTGAGATGTGAAATTGGACGTATTTTTGGTGAATTATTCAAATAACAGCTTTCCTCTTCTATTACATATGGAAACAGAGCCAAAAATTAATTGGTGCCATGTGCAATAAACCACAGTGTGGCTCATGCAACCTGCCCTTCCTGCTTCGCACCCCAAAGCTGGATGCAATAAGCCTATTTTGACTAAGTAATGCTCAGATCAAGTGTTAAGTAATGATCAAAGAATGTAAAAACAGGCTTAATTTCTAGCATTCAACAGAATATGTATATTTATATGTATATGAATATATACGATATACATATATATTTTTTTTCTTTTCTTAGAATCTTCTTAAACAACCTCACAAACTCAGTCAGGTATAGTGAAAAACAGATGGGTTCTGGTGCCACATTTTGGCCATAGTAACTTGCTGTTGTTCAGCCTCTCTGAAACTAAGCATCCTCCTCTGTAAATTGTTACAGGCTTTAGATGGAAGAGTCCTGGCCAATTGAAAATGCTCCTTAGAGTGCAGCTATTGTTGTAGTCCAGCTTTTCATGACCTACTTGAAAATTTTATATATTTGATCTTCTAGTGCACTGAGTTGGGAATATAAAGAGAAACCTTATCTCAAATATCAGGGCTTGTTTCTGATGATATAATAAATGTATATGAACATGACAGTCATTCTTTGTCATCTCGTCCTCCTCTTCCTCTTCCTCCTCCTCCTCCCTGTCCTCCTTCCTCCTTCTTTGTTTGAAATTGTTGTATAGTTCAGTCTAGCTTCAAATGCATGATCCTCCTGGCTTGAACCTGGGCAAGGCTGGAACTCTGGATTCCCCTGCCTCAGAATCCCCAGAATCTGGGATTGCAAGCATACACCTTCATGCTCTACAACAATGAGACAATTACTCTTTTTGACAAACATGTATTGAGGTTCCAGTAGGTTCAGGAAGCATTGTTAAGCACTAGAAACATAAAGATTGGTAACAGAGGTCCTGTCTTCCCAAAGGCTTGTTGCTATTGATCTAGGAAAGCCAAAGGCATTGTGACAATGTATAATGTCTGCTGAGTTCTCCTTGACCTTTGACCTGTATGTAGGTCAGGATGTCTGGAACCGCCATTCCAGCCTTATGCCCAACCCGACAGTTCTTCATGTTTCTTTGGGGCTAATGTTCTCCCCTCTGGCACTGGACTCCACTTGATGCTAAATTATTGGAATTTATGGATGAACTGCTGTGTGTGTCCCTGTTCTACAAACAATCACTCAAATATGAACTGGACCGTTTTCCTAGATTTCACTCAGTGTGGTTTCATAGAGCTCTGTATGGCCATAGCAAACTGACTGAAGTTTTGAGAGGATGGAAGGTGTTTTCCCTTCATACTTGCAATGCTATGTCTTGGTACCCTGCCCCTTTCAACATTGCACTCAAATCTTCTCTACCCACAAATGCCCATGCGCTGCTAATACTGAGTGTTTTGGTCATGTCTCTCTCTAACCTGAGATTCTAGAAACCCCACTCTTTGAGGCTAACTGGTCACCCAGCTGCTTGTACTTTCCTAAATAATTTGGAGTTCATTTCCTTTGCAACTGTCAACTCTAATATTAACTAATCCCCTTTCTGTGTATAAATTGTAGAAGATAGAAAATTAGGGAGTAGTCACTGAGGGTGGTGAATGTGGACTGATACAGAAAAAATGTCAAGGTGGGCAGCCTTTTCTCTATCTCAATAATTTCATCCTTCAATTGAGGATAACAATAGGAACTCTTAAAATAATGCTGTTCTCACATGGGGATGAATATAGAGTCTTACACATTGTTAGCACTTAATTTTCATTAATGTGATTCTTACCACTGAGACGATGAGTCAGAACTCAGTCTTAGAAAGTGAGTCATCTGTGAACAGAATGGGGAAAGACAATTTAAGCAGAGGGGGTAGCATTAGGAAAGTTATGGTGTATTAAAGAGAATCACAAGTCCGGCATGATGGAGCACAGAGTCTGGGAAGAAATTTGTCAGGGTCAGATCAAAGGAAGTCTTAGACATCAATTGGGAGTGTGGGCTTTATATAATTAGAAATTGGGGGTGTTGGAATTATTTTTAAGGTGATGTCATGATTACACGAGTCTGTTAGGAAGATGGAAGTCATCTGCAAGTTAGAAGGAGAAATCGGAAGAAACAAACAGTTGAGTGAAGAGATAGAATAGGGCAGAGCTGAGCCAATGAGGAGGAAACATGAGAAGATACAGGGAGAAATGGAACATGAAATGTTATGGGACTCAGTTACCAACTGGTAATATGTGAGGATCAGAATTGGAGAGATGGCTCAATGGGAAAACCACTTATTGCACAAGCTTAAGGATCTGACTTCGAATCCCCAGAAATCCTGTAAAAATTCAGGTATGGGAATGCCTTCCTGTAACCCTCATGCTCCCATGGGGAGATGGCAGATGGAGACTAAATAATCCATTGATGATCCTGTGCCACCTAGCCTGCCATATGTAGCCTTCAACTACAGAAGAAGAAAAAATAATTGTGAGCCCATCTCAATCAAACACTCAAGGTTATCTTCTGGCATCCACACACAGAGAACATCCTACACATCACAACATCACACAACACACACCACACACACACACACACTCTAAACTCAACAAGGGAACTCCCAAATGGTTCCAAGCTTCCTTGGATTGCCGCATAGATAACAGTACCATTCATTTATCAAGACAACAAGGAAGACTAGGAGTACAAGTTTCAGACATGCTATGTTTTAAGATGACTGCACAAAATTGCAAATTGCTATAAGCAATAGCCAATTGGAATAACCAAACAGTGTTAGAGGCAAAACTTAGAGCAAAGTCTAAAGTCTAAAATCACAGGATTAAATGGCTGCATTACTTTTCTAGTGCCATGATAGAACACCATGGCAAATACATCAAAGAAAAGAGAGTTATCTGGGCTTATGATTTCCAAAGGGTCGGAGTTCATGATGGCATAGCAAAGTCATGGTAGCAGAAGCAGGAAGCTGAGGGTGCACATATTGAACCACAAGCACAAAGCAGAAAGAGTGAACTAGAGATGGATCAAGTTTCTAAATTCTCAAAGCCTACCTCCAGTGACATACTTCCTCCAGCAAAGCCATACCTCCTAGAACTTACTCAAATAGCACTAGTAACCAGGGACCATGTATTCAAAAATCTAAGCCTACTGGGGACATTCTTATTTAAGTCACCAAGATAGACATGAAGCTTTAAGAACCAGATTCATTACTTTACACTCATCATCCAAATATGATGTTTTGTCCCATTCTTATATTCAGTCTAAAAAAAAAGGAAATATTCTCACTAGGATCTCTGTGAACACAGCTGAAGCCAAACAATGAAACGGCCCAGACAGTTCCTTGAATAAGGACAAGCGAGCCAAAGATTGGGTCCTTGACATACCCAATGAGTGAGGAAGACAGTCTATAAAGACCATTGAGAAACGTAGTCAGGAGAGCAGTGGTAAAGAGGCACATGAATGATACTAACACAAGAGTTAGTGTCAACTGGACATCATTCAAGGTGGGCTCTGGCAAAACCAAGTTTTATAGAGATAGGAAGTGAAATCTGGTTTTTCTGACTTAAGGGAGGAGTAGATAAAGCAAATCCTTATTCTCCAAGAACTGCTTGCCATGAGGAAACACGGTGGCTTGAAACATATCAAGGGACAAGGGAAAATATTTTTTTATGTTCAAGACATTTGAGTCTGTTTGTGGGGTTTGGAGAAGAGACTGGCCAAGAGAATAAGGTTGGACATTTAGGATAAAAGAAAGCCAATGATAATTGCTTTGGGAAGTTTGTACAGTCCTGGATCCTGGAAAAGACAGCAGAAGGCTCTAAAATGAGTCCAAAAAGTGGCTAAGACCTGAAATGGAAAAGAAGGTAGACTAGGAGAAACAAATGAAGAGGAAGCTGTCCGTACAAGTTGACCCTCATTTTTCCTAACGGATGAAAGAAGCTACATGAAGAAAAGGGGGATGACAAAGTAAATCTTATATAAAATGGTACAGGGTGGCTGGGCCACCGTGGAATGGGAGAGCATGAGCAGCTGGCTGAACTGAAGCTAGTCAGTACAGAGCAGAGATTCTGACATGGAATTACAACATCTGCTTCTTATTAGAAAGGAATACGTGGTCCCCATCCCACACCTACAGAGTCAGAAACCCCCAAGGGCAGCCTCTGTGGTCTGCCTTAGCAAAGCCCTCCAGGCGATTTTGAAGTACAACCCCTGGGAAATGCTTGCATAGAGTTTCTACAGAATCTGTGGCTTCCCCAACCAGCAAGCAATGACGAGGTACAAACTGTGATACCTAGCCATATCCTAGGCATTTTTTTTAGTAATATTTTCCATATTGCAATAAAAATACACTTACTTGGCATGTTAGAGATTCTGTAAATTTCTGTGTGGAAATGAGCGTCATGCAAGGTTTTAAAAATCTGAACAAAGAGATTCCTTTCATTTGAATTTCAGAAAGCAAATACTGTTTTTAAAAAAGTGCCTCACTACCCAAGTTTTAAACTTATAATAGAGAAATAATGAAATTGCCATTCGCTTCCTCAAAAATAATCTGTGATTCAACACCGTAATAATAGTTCTCCGATTTTGCTTGGGTACTGCTGTCATCTCAATCTTAGCAATAGGGATATCTTCTCATGGGGGACATATTTATGAATGAAATGGTCTCAATTTTAAATCTCCCTCCCATAGATTTATCTTTGGGTCTTGATTTTGGCTACTGCCTATCTGGCAGCAAGTAATGACCTCTGGTAAAATAACTGAGCAAAGGGTAAATGGTTGTTAATGAACTTGGAGGTGGCCATTTAAGCATAGCCCAATAGTAATGAAAAGCATGTTACCGACTGAGCCTTTTATATGCCGGACCAATAGTAAAGTCATTTTCTACTTCCATTGTTCCAACAATGTTGTCACAGTTCAAATATTTGGAGCCTAGTTCGGAGACATTTTCACTACCTGGGGACTGTTCCTTTGAATACCCCCAAACAATGGAAAAGCCAACAGACTCACAGCCTAGAAGGATTTTAGGAATTTATTTACATGCTGACTTATCCAGGTGTGTCTTACATAAAGAAATATGGGATCTAGGTATCCGTATTTAAAAACCAGATGTGAGCATGTAGAAAACAATGAGAAATGCCTCCAATGACTTTTACAGATAAGACTGAGCTCTCAAAGTGAATTTGTATAGTGAGCAAATAATGACTCGTGGTAAGGAGAGCTAGCAAGCCTGAATCATAACCTGATTAACATACTATGTAAATAAGGAGAAACATTGTCATGAACAATGTAAAGCAGATCTAAGCACGTTAGCTAGCACATTCCAACACAGTTGGGGTATAAGTGGAAAAGATGAATGAGTCAGGCTCTCTGGGTCCCAATACTCTGAAATTCAAATTTGATAGCTACTTTGCCTTAACCTGATTTTACTGTGATCAAGCAATCTTTACATTGTTTTTTTTCTTTTCTTAATTCCAAGAATGATGGGCTGGTTTCTATGAATAATATTTTACTTCCAAATATGACAATAGACGTATTGGGAAGTTTCAATCCATGTATCAATCGTACTGTCTCACTGCAAATCAGTAAGTCGGCAGTGTGGGTTTTATTTGGATCTCTTGGAAGCTCAAGTGTTCGTTCTAGGGGAGGGATGTGTTGCCTGGTAAAAGTGAAGGAACAAATCCCAGACCTGAATATCACTCTGTGGGGTTTTGGCACTCCATCATAGTAGCAATCCAACCCAGATATCTGCTCTACCTGACTAGGTTTCCATAACCATAAAAAAAAAAAAAATTAAAAAAAAAAACCTACAGGGTCAATTAATTTGTAAAGAAAAAATATTTATCGTGAGTCATAGTTTGTAAGGGCCAGTCCAAGATTAGGCAAGTTCATTGATTTAAGTCCCAGGTGCTCATGACCTGGGAGAGCATGATGCAAAAATAAGATGTTCATGTCTTCAGAAAGTAGCAAAAGAAAAGAAGAAAATGAGGTCAGGATCCCACAATTTCCCTCAAGGATATGCACCCGGTGACCTAAGAAACCCTGTTCAGCTCCACCCTCTAAAGACCTATAGCACCAATAACATCCACTTAGATGTGCCAGACCTTTAACAGAGTCGTGGACAACAAGAGGAAACAGGTGCTCACTCACATCATAAGTGAGCCCTTCGCCTTATGAAAGTCCTTGCGAATACAGAGAACTTAAAGATGGTGAGAACCCGAGAAGGGTGAGAAACTGAGGTTCAGTCAGAAAGGCAGTGTTGACCTAACTAGCGTTGACGACTTCTTCGGGTGTACGTGCGAACGGGCCAAGCAGATCACTCATTTCAAGAGTTTAGCGACTTAGAAGATGGAAAGAGAGATTGGTAAATGGAAAGAGGGCTGGTATGAGGTTTTCCCCCCATGAGAAGGAGAGGAGGTGGGGAGGGGAAGGGGGAGGGGGTCAGAGATATACGAGGTACAGCGACGACGGAGGCAGATTCCTGGGAGTGCAGGTTCCTAAGGATGTTGGGTGTGGGGAGCAAGGAGCACACATCTTTTGGAGAACACATCAGAATTATTCTGAAATATAATTTTTAGTCACGTATTTGTTTCTTTTTATTTGGGGACTGCTGGGAACTGAACCCCAAATCTTGCTCATATAGGCAAGTAGTTTACCACTGGTCTACATTGTCAATCTTGATCTGCAAAATGTGAATTGTACCGTTCATCCTAAAATATGGGCTTAAGGGAGGAAATGAGAAGACGTGCAAGAGCATTTGGCATAGAAAAGAGAGTCACAAAATTCAGGGGAGACCATTTCTATTTTTCTTTGCCTTACACTACAATCTATGAAAGTGAGCCTCTTGTCTTAGGATTGCTGTCTTAGTTATGATTTTACTGCTGTGAACAGACACCATGACCAATGCAACTCTCATGAGGATAACATTATAATTGGGGTTGGCTTACAGGTTCAGAGGTTCAGTCCATTATCATCAAGTCAGGAACATGGAGGCATCCAGGCAGACACAGTGCAGGAGGAGCTGAGAGTTCTACATCTTCATCTGAAGATTGCTAGTAGAATACTGACTTCCAGGCAGCTAGGATGAGGATCTTAAAGCCCACACTCATAGTGACACACCCACTCCAACAGGGCCACATCTAATAGTGCCGCTCCCTGGGCCAAGTGTATATAAACCACCAAAACTGCTGTTGCTGCAACAAAACATCATGGCCCAAAAGCAAGATGGGGAGGAAAGGGTTTATTCAGCTTACACTTCCACATTGCTGTTCATCACCAAAGGAAGTCGGTGCAAGAACTCAAGCAGGATGGGAAGCAGGAGCTGATGCAGAGGCCATGGAGGGGTTTGGCTTACTAGCTTGCTTCTCCTAGCTTGCTCACCCTGCTTTCTTACAGAACCTAGGACTACCAATCCAGGGATGGCACCACGGGCAGTGAGCTGGGCCTGCCCACATTGATTACTAACTGAGAAAATGTGCTACGGCTCCCTCTCAGGGAGGCATTTCCTCAGCTGAGGCTCCTCTCTTTCTCATCACTATAGCTTGTGTTAAGTTGACACACTAAACTAGCCATGATATCTTTTAAATAAGTCATAAACAATTGAATTCGAATCAGTTCAATGTTAGAGATATATTAATTCTATTACTACAAAAAGAATCTTGTTTTATGAAAAAGCTTTCTTTCTTTGGAGAGGCGTGCTGCTTTTGGTTTGGAGTGCTTTTTAAAGATTTTTTTTTAGTTTTTCATAAACGGAGTCTCACTGTGTGGTTCAACGTGGCCTCGGACTCACAGTCCACCTGCTCCGTACTCCCAAGCGCTGAGATTATAAGCATGTAACACTATGACCAGCTATGAAAAGATTTCATAATTAAGACGTGAAACCTGAGTAGCTATGGTCTCTTGGCAAGCGCTAAGGCTTTAGAATAAGAACCTCTTCTAACAGATATTATGGAACAAATTTGTTGAACCAAAATAGCCTCTTTAAAAAAGAATCGATTCCATATGAGATAACTAAAAATTTAATTTTTATAATTATGAATAAACTATGAAGCTATAGTCATTCCATGAGTTCGTCACTTTGGCTGCACAATTCACTGGTTTAATCCATTTATTGAGCTGGGTGACTATCACCAGAATCTAGTTTTAAAGCATCTTCACTTCCTCAGTAAGATCAGGTGTGCCCATATATGATTACTCTTCACTCCTGATTCCAGACTTTGATAACCACTAGTCTACTTTGTGTCTCTCTATTAGACAATTTTGGGCATCTCATAAACAGAGTGGGTTAGTTTTTCATTTCGTGGGTAGCATACTTGGGGAAACAGGACAGGAGCAATAGAATTTGTTTGGATTCACAGTTTCAGAGCTCCACCTTTCTCCATGATGGGGAAGATACGGCAGAACAGAACAGCTTACCTCTCGCTGACTTGGAAAGTGTATGTTGAGAGGGTGCAGGTGGTAGTGGGCTTCCTTCACCTTTCTCTTTTAGGCCATCTAGGTCTTGGGACAATTGATACCATGCACACTCGGGGTGGGCAGACAATTGGATGATACCGTGCACACTCAGGGTGGGCAGACAATTGGGTGATACCATGTACACTCAGGGTGGGCAGACAATTGGATGATATCGTGCACACTCAGGGTGGGCAGACAATTGGATCATATCATGTACACTCAGGTTGGGCATATAATTAGATGATGCCATGCATACCCAGGGTGGACATACAATTGGATGACACCATGCACACCCAGGGTGGACTTTTATCTCAGGTTAGTTTGGTTCTAATCAATACATTGGGTGCTAATTTGTTGCAGTAAATCTCCAACCCCAGTAAGCCCATAAAAATAACCACACTACTCAGTTACAATACTTATAAGTTGCACACCTAGATTGGGTAGATTTACTACTACACTTTATTCCCCAGCTAGGAGAGCCCTTGTTACTTGCAGTTTTTCTGGGCCACATGGTTATGTTCTATCTTCCTTCCATTTCTTCTTCCTCTCTCTTCCTCTCTCTCCTCTGTCTCCTCCATCTCCTCCTCTCCTTCTCCTACTTCCTCTCTTTTCTCTCTTCAGAACCTTCAGCCCCACCTTTCCCTTCCACTGCCCAATCACAGGCAGAAAGTTCACATGAAATCACCATTTGATCTACTCCTCTTCTGGGCAACCCCTCTTGAGGAAGCAGAATTAGCATCAAAATACAAACAGCACCAGGGCAATCTACCACATATTATCCCTTCATTTAGTTTTTCTGCAAACAGCCTCAGATTTAGAGGAGTGCTCTAGCTTACTTCTAGGCTGTTTCTTAATCTACTAATGTTGACAATTAAGATCATCCATCCCAGGGAGACAGAATACATGGATCTGAATATGGTATCTTTCACTTAGCATAATGCCTTCACTGTGCATCCATTTTGAAATATATCAGTATTTCATTCACTTTTTGTGACTACATAGCGAGACCGATTGACTAGATAGTACACACTTTATTTACCCATTCACAAACAGATGGGCATTTGAGCAGTCTCCACTTTTTGGCAGCATGAATAATGCTCATATGTGCTTCGGACAAGTGTGTGGATGCATGTTTTTACTTCACATTGCAAACCTGGTGGGTAGAACGTCTGACTCATATGGTAGATCTATGTTTCACATCTAAAGAAACAATCTGAATGTCTCCCAAAGTTGCTGCACCGTTTAACATCCCTGCCGGCAATGTTTGAGGTTTCCTGCTTCTCCTTGTCAATATTTGTTCTTGTCTGTTTGATCGCAGGAATCTTAGTGGATGTGAAATGGTATCCACCAGTGGTTTCATTTGCATTTTCCCAGTGACTAAGGATGCCAGGATTAGTATACTTCTGAATATATCAAGAATGCCAGTGTGGTTCCGTTAGGGAAAATGTCCGTTCAAACCGTTTTCAATATTTTATGAAGCTAAAATTTAAGAATGATTGGTAAGTTATGTATATCAGGTTGCTTTGGGATGTTCTAGTTTTGGTTTTGAGATAGGTCCTTGCTATGTTGACAAAGATGCCCCGAAACTTCTGCGATCAAGTTTGCCTCAGCTTCCCACAAAGCACTCTGCCTTTGATATCCTCAGCAGAGACTAAAATCTGTCTGATCTTACTATTTCCTGCATCTAATGTTGAACCTAGCCTTATGCCTAGAAGAGTTCCAGTATCCTTTTGGTATCTATTTTACACTCATGTTTGGAAACCCAGATACGAGGACTTATGTTTCTCCTTTGAACTTGGCCAGTGGCTCCACTGGTTTGCCTTCCACGTGGAGTTTTGTGTAGTCATTTCAGGATGTCTGCTGAAGTTGAGTGCTCAATGTCACTGTTTTCTACCTGGTGCAGATGAGAAAGAGGCTCCCCATTTTTCTTAGACTCTAGTTTCCCCACCTGCTAATTAAACTTGTAAAGAATTGTCATGAGAAGCATGTAATGGTAGCCACACAAAGCTCCGAGCAGGTCTCAGATGTTATCATGTTAACTAAACAGGTGCTGTTAGCACAACAGCTAAGAGTCTGAGCTGCCGGCCCTCAGCTATAGTTTCGATTAACAGAGATTGCTCGCTACTCTGTTTCTTCCTAAAGGATTTTACAAGCAGAGCTAGAGAGATGGCTCAGTGTGTAAAGTGCTTATTGCACATGTTGGGACTTGGGTTTGGATTTCTAGGGTTCTGGTAAGAAGCTGGATGTGACAGTGTGCCTGTATGATGCCCAGTGCTACGGGCAGAAACAGGTGGATCCCAGGCCTTCCCTGTCCATCTAGCCAAATAGGGAGTTCCAAGTTCACTGAAAGATGCTGTCTCAAGGGTGGAAAAAGATTGAGGAAGACCTTCTGCCAACAACCTCTGGCTTCCACACATACATGGACAAGGACACCACATCCATTCACATTTGTACGTGGATGCACACATATACTACACACACACACACACACACACACACACGATGCATATTCAAGATTATGAATATGAAAAATATGTGAAGAATAAGATTTTAAAGAGACTGTATACATAAGGTGGCATCTTCATTACCCACTATCAAATGAATATTTTCAAATGAAAATTTCAAGTCACCCAGAATAAATCGATAATAATTCTAGCTGCATCCATTCCCAAACATATAAAGAATGATTTTATAAATCATCCTACATTCCTTTTGTCCATCAGTCAGCTCCCCAGATGAGCTCTTGTATTTTTTACACGACTTGTCACCTGTAGCCCCAGATTAGGACTTCCTTCCTGGTGTCATTCCGTGCTCTCTTTTATTGCGTGCTTTGCAGTGTATGCTCTTATGGAAGTCTTAAACACTGTTCTCTCACAATCCCTTTCCACCCAAGAAATCTGTACATCTCCCTGGGCATAGGGTTGTTACCTTCTTTGCTACAAGATCTTGATAAAAGACAAATTAAAGAGACATCTTAGTTAGGATTGTATTGCTGTGAACAGACAACATGACCAAGGCAACTCTTATAGCAACAACATCTAATCAGGGCTGGCTTACAGGTTCAGAGGTTCAGTCCATTATCATCATGGGGGGAAGCATGGCAGCATGCAGGCAGACATAGTTCTGGAGGAGGCTAGAGTTCTATATCTTGATCCGCAGGCAGCAGAAAGAAACTCTGTCACACTAGGTATAGCTTGAACACAGGAAATCGCAAAGTCTGCTCCCATAATGACACACTTCCTCCAACAAGGCCATACCTACTACAACAAGGCCACACCTCCTAATAGTGCCACTCCCTATGGGCCAAACATTCAAACCAGAAGTCTATGGGGCCTTATCCATAGATTTACCATCATAAGAAGTAAGAGTCAATCCTAGCTGCCAGTCTGAGGGCTTGGTGAACCATGGTGGGATGTCATGGTGGCAGAAGCTTGAGGCAGGTGGTTCCATTGCTGACAGAGATGAAGGCTTGCTTCCTCCTCCTATTCAGTCTAGAATCCATCTGAGTCCACACTAAACTAATTAACCAAATTAATCTAACTAGATAAACTGTCTCAGACATGCCCAGAGATTGTTTCCATGGTGGTTCTAAATTCTATCAAGTTGACAAGATTAATCATTACAATAGATACTTATTAAATTATATACAATTAAATTGAATATTAAATACAATAGGTATTTAAAATTTTCAGAGTTGACCAATATTTGTTTTAATAGTCATCAGTGTCACCAGTCATGATGGTGAATGTCTATAATCCTAGCATTTGGGAAGCTGTGTCAGAGGCAGGGGGATCGCTGTATGTTGTAAGCCAGCTTATTCTGCATAGAAAATTTCAGTTCCTGTCTCACAAAATAAACAACAGCAACAAAAGGAAAACGACATAGCTAATTCTGGGCACACCACTTTGTATAAATATGTAGCACCAAATGATAAAGTATGTTCAGGCCCTTTTCAGAAATTATTGAAAAATTACCCCCTAATTCCAAGCCAAAATGCATGGAATATTTTGTTTGAGACAAAGTCTCACTATATATCTCTAACTGGCCTGGGCTTCAATATATAGACCAGGCTGCCCTCCAACTCGCAGATATCCACGTGCCTTTTGCCTCCCAAGTGCTGGGATTATGGTGTGTGGTGATTCCCGGAACATTTTTTTTTTTTAAATAAAATACAAATCGGTAACTCAAACAGAAAAATTTTAAATCAAACTTTCTAATGTATTTCATTCCAAAAAAAAAAAAAAATACACTAAGTCGATACTTTACTTAACGAGAGATAATTGTAGGAAAATATTAAAAGTAACTGTAGTTAAATCATTGTTCCTGAAAGGGAAGAAAAGCTTGTAGGTACAATAAAAACACTGCAAATCGCAGCAAACGATATAACATAGCCTTGAAGCTGAGCCGAGGTTCGGTGGGAGTGCGTGCTGTAAGAGCATGCGCAGTACACATGGTGCGTGTCTATAACCGAGGCTGCAGTGGAGGGGCGTGGGCAACATGCGTGAGATCTGCCAGAAGCACCTAGGGTTACATATTTGATTTTAGTTAACTTCCAGTCAGAGCTCTCTCACTGTTGACAAAAATCTCACAGCCGCCACATTCAGTTTTCTGACCCTAAATAGGGTTACAACGCACAGTTTAAGAAAGCTGGGCTCCAAAACAACTCATTTTAATACACCCAACAAGTTAAGAAAACTGTTAGTTCCAGATTGGACTCAAGAAAATGGAGACCTGGTGTGGCTCCATCGGGTTCCCAAGTTATGTTACAGTCAACCAAAAGTCCTTGCTGAATCTAGTGTCTGGTGACTCCTGTGGGGTGTCTCTTAAGGCAGAACTGTTTGAAGTTTGTAGCTACAAAAGCAAAGAATCACCTCCGCCTGGACAGCGGGCTTGCTGAGAGGGGGTTTGAGAGTTTGTGGATAGGAAGGACATCTTGGAATAGTGGTAACTTAGTAACATACCTCACATGACGTTTCCTCTTCTCTCCTATAGCGCCACTCCCTTTGCCTCCAGTTTGTTTCCCTTCCTCTTTCTCTCTGCTAATGAATAGTCTCCACAGAAGTTGAGTACGACCACATTGGAAGCCTGCAGTTCCTTGGTTCCTTGTTTCCCTCTCTCCTCTTCCTATTGCTTCTCTCTCATCATTCTATCTCCACTTTGCTCTTTCTTTCCCCATTCAAAGGGAGAAGAAGGAAGGAAGAAGGCTGGGAGGAGGGGAGAAGGGAAGAAAGGAAGCAAAGAGAGAAGGAAGGGAGGAAATTCTTGGATGTTGAAGGAGGTGGAGAAGAGAGAGAACTCCTGGCAGGAACTGAGCCTCTGGCACAAGACAAGGTCTTCCCCTCTCCTCTCTGCCCCCTCCTCCATCCCCTCTTCCTTCACCCCCTCCTCCATCCCCTCCTCCATCTCCTCCAACCCCTCCTCCATCTGTTCTCCCAACCCCTCCTCCATCCACTACTTCAACCCTCTCCATCCATTCCCTCATTCAAATCCACTTCTCCACTCCCTCCTCCATCCCCTCCTCCATCCACCTTCCCCACTACCTCCTCGATTCCCTCCCCCACCCCTCCTCCACTCATTCTTCCTTCACTCCCTTCCTCCATCCCCTTCTCCAACCCTTTCCCCACTTCCTCCTCCATCCTCTCTCCATTCCCCTCCACCCTCCTCCATCCCTCTACCAGTGCTATCTGTAGTTATGGCACACTTCTCTCTCCAGTGAATGGTCCCCCCTCCCCAACAGTAATCTGCTCATCAGCTGAATTTAGCTGTTCCTTAAAAGATACAGGAAAATAAAATGGACTTAGATCTCTAGTCCTGAGTGTGCAAAATCTTCTGCTCTTTGCCAGATGTCTTCTAATCCCCAGGACTTAATGGTCCTTTGGTTGCCTCTACTTTTTGATTCCTAACTCCACTAAACTGGGAGTTACATTGTATCATATTATCCCTTATAATTATGAAACAAGCACTCCATATTTGCATGCTGGGGTGTGTTTTAAGGAACATGTCTTTACAGAACATGTATGGATTTTTTGTCACTCTTTGTTAACACAATGACAGCAAGCCATATAGCATTTACTCTGAGACTATGTACTGGCGGTAGGCAAACACCATACCATTATCCAGGAGAGACTTGAACATCTACAAAGTTTGGTATCCAAGGGGGATCCTGCAACCAATATGCAGACATTGATGGGGGAGACCATGCATCTTTTTGTGTGTAGAATCTACCCCACTTTCCTTCTTATAATTTTAACGTACCACTTGCACAAGGGCTTTTGTGTGGTAAGCTTTATTTACGGGAAGGATGAATGAAGAATTTCAGTGCAACATCACCAACTTCTCAAGATGAAACACTAATGCAAGCCTGCGTTCCTATAGAGCCTGTGGTGAGTACATGGCCATGCATGTGCAGTCCAAAACAACCTCCAGAGCAGGACAGATGGCTCAGTGCTTAAGAGAGCTTGTTGTTCTTGCAGGGGACCCTAGTTTGGTTCTTGCATCAATATGCATGACTCACAATAGCCTGGAAACTCCAGGTCCAGGGTTCAAACATCCTCTTTTGGCCTCCACAGACAGCACATCTGTGTTCATATACACAGAGGCACGCTCATGCATTTATGCACGCACACACACACACACACACAATGAAGATGATGATGATAAACAGCATACAACTTCGTAATTTGCTTGACATTTTCCTGATAAGATACCATCTACCTAATAAGAAAAATGTAGAAACAAAAAATAAATCCCTTGAGCCTCCGTCGAGCATCCAGCATTCCTTGCCACAGTCTCTCCTATTCTGGATTATCTTCTGGCACAGAATCTCTGCTGCAATTTCCCTTCATTTATTTCTAATGGAAATAGCGGTTCATGATGTGTTGTCTTCTCGCCACACCACCCTTGAGTCCTCACTCAAGGTGTTTGAGGTCCTTTCAACCAGTTTAAACCTCCTGAAGTTGCAAGAACAAGAATCATCTTATACATTTATACAGTCTTTGTCTTGATACAGTCTAGGCTCATAGTCTAGGCTGCTCTTAACCTTATAGTGTAGCCAAGGATGAATTTGAGCTCCCATCCTCCTGCCTCCGTCTCTCACGTGCTGGGATTCCAGGTGTGTGCCACCATGCCTGGCTCCATACCCACACATTCTTTAACGCTTCAAGTAGTATCGTGTGTGTACAACTCATTCACTATCCACGAGACATGGTAGAAAAAATGGGGGCACACAAAGCTCAAAGTAGTTGGATAAGTCATGGCTGTCTGTCCCACTGACTGTGTGTCCTTGTAACTTCTCAGAGACCATTTCCAAGTTACCTAATATGAAAAAGAGGTACGATTTTAAATCATTTCTGTAAGATTAAATTGGATAATATGAGCTTTAAAAAAAAAAAACCCACCTATATCCAGTCATTGCATAGCTGGGTAGTGAAAAAAGAATGGAATCTGTTTACATGGCTGGATTGGGACTGACTGGTGGGGGTCCCTGACTTTCTGACTAAGGCTCAACAGACACTGTAAGGAGCCTAAAACTGACACCCAAGTCTCCTCTCCCCATGTTCACACGCGGGCCTGGTGTGCAACCCTGTTAAACAAAATCCAGTTTACATGACTCTGGTGACTTCTTCTGAACTCATCTGGCACAGAGAAAGCTCCGATCTCCCAGCCAGTGACTCTAAGAATGTCCAGGCTTCTACCGACTGTAATGCTGGGCATTAGTGCTGTGGGTTCTAGCGGTCATGTGGGGAGCTGAAAGCAGTGTTTCACTCAGCATCCGGTTCCAATGCAAGAAACAAAGGCGTGGGCTGATGACACCCTTAGAGTCTGCATTCTTGGGAACGTTCATCTACTGCTCTTCAAGTTTTCCTTGCCCATTGAAGTCGTTTTTTTTTTTTTTTTTTTTTAAACCACTTCACTTTCTGAAAATAATTTAAACATCTCTTATCCTCTCTGACTTGCCTACTTCCTTATTTGATGCTGGTATAAACAGACATGTTAAAATAAAGCATTGCCTTGGCTACTGGCAAATTTTGCAAACAGCCTCATACCGATCTTGAAATTGCAAAAGTCCGCATGACTTTTGAAAGATATGTCAGTGTCAGAATGTCTCCCAGAGAAACTCATTTGAAGCTCATATTTAAACAGAAAATGAAAGTGATTCTAAAGACCCTAGAGATGCCGTTATTTTAGTTGGTATATATTAATTAGTACCTCATGTGTTTCTCAATTGCTCCTGTAGAAGTTTTATAGAACATGTTATAAAATGCCAAAACCTCAGTTATAAAAGGCTTTTAAAATCTAGGATATGACAATTATTTCTTAAATAGCTACTTAATAATTCCTTTTTTTCCTTTTTTTTGATAAATGTTACAGAATGGGACACTTTAAGAGCAATACAATTTAAAGGAGTAATCCATATACACAGCATATGTTTCTTCCTAAATTTATAAGGCTCATATGCATGCTGAGAATACAGCTTATCCCAGTACAAGTAAGGTCCCGGGTTCAATCCCCAGCGCGATAGATAAGTAGACAAAGCTCAAGGACTTGGTTAGAGTAACTGATTACAAAGAGCACCTTTTGTCATTTCGTTAAGTCTACCATTGAAACGAGATTGGAGATTTTTATATTTATCTTCAGCAGCTAGTCAATTCTGATTAACCATAGCTTCTTCGTCGTTTAACCCCACTGACCAGTGGTGAGGATTCATGCTAGTAGCTAGATACCTTCACTGTGTCTGATTATCTTATCACATTGGAGTCAAGCTCATATCTATTGGATGGCCACTGTTCTGAGCATTAGGTGTTCAGGGCACACAAACATTCAGAATCTCACTGAGCTGACAGCCTCTGTGTGAGAGGAAAGAGGAAGGGAGAGGATAGATTATAAACAAATAAATAGCCTCAGGTAAATATACAACAAATGGTGAACCCTTAGAGAGACGAGAGATTCCAAGGCAGTAGAGGCTCTGATGTGGGCCATGGGGATATAGTTGCTACTTTACCAACATAGTCTGTGGAAACTCACCAAGACAGTGACTTTTTTAAATGGTGGGGAAAGAGACAGGTGAGTATACTGGACCAAAGTAGGACATGCAAGCATAAAATCCCACATCCTAGAAATTCTCTCTTCCTCTGAAATGTCCCTGGTTTTTTGCACGTCTCCACATTCTCTTAAAGAACACAGAGTTTCTCTAGGGAATAACTGTGTAACTGAAGTACCCACTCAGTGTTTCCTATAAATTCTGTTATATTTAATATATAATTTCTATAAAATAGCATTTTTAAAAAGATATTTATTTGTGTGTGCCTTGGCACACCTGAGGAGGTCAGAGAAAATCTTTTGGGCCTTAGCGCTCTCTCTCTCTCTTTTTCTCTCTCTCTCTCCTTCCACCATGTGGATTCTGGGACTTGAAGGCAGATCCTCAAGCTGTGTGGTGAGTGTCTTTACTCACTAAGCTATATTACAGAGTCATTGTGTTAAAAGTCCATGATTCAAGGGCTGGAGAGATGGTTCAGTGGCCAGCACTCACAAGGTAACTTCAGTTCTAATAGGTCTGATACCTTCCTCGGCATCTATGGGCACTACATGCACACAGTTTCATATGCCATGCATGCGGGCATCCATACACATCTAAAACAGACAAATCTAAAAAAAAAAAAAAAAAAAAAAAAAAAAAAAACCTTCAAAATATCTGATTTAGAAGCTTTAAGCATACTCAGAAGATTGGTGAGGAAGACCACTGTCAAGTGCCAGACCTCTTCCATTATCCTTTAAAGAAACCTCAGACTTAGTAACATTCATCTTTTGTCCACCAGCCCCTGGCCAATAGTAACTTACTTTTTGTCTCCATGAACATCCCTGTTATAAGGGCTACTGCTGGCTTTTTTGTTTTGTTTGTTGTTTGGTTGTTTGAGGGAATCTTTGCTTGGTCGATGGGCATTTTCTTGATTATGATTGACGTGAGAGGGTTCCACTCACTGTGGGCAGTGCCATGCCCAGACGGTGTAAGGAAGCAGGCTAAGCAAGCGACCGAGCAGCACTCCTCCATGGCTTCTACTTCGATTCCTGCCTCTAGGCTCCTGCCTCGAGTTCTCGCCCTGATTTTCTCTGATGATAGGCTATGGTGTGGAAGTGTAAGCAAACTAAACCCTTTACTTCCCAAGATGCTTTTGGTCAAGGTGTTTTTTATCGCAGCAATAAAAGGACATGGACATTTATTATAAATGAATACAAATGATAGGTAGTCTTTTGTGTCCGGCTTCTTCTTTTAAATATAATGTCTTAAAAGATTTATATAATTTTTAATTATGTGTTTGTGTCTTAGTCGATGTTCTATTGCCATGAAAAGACACCATGACCGTGGCAACTTTTACAAAGGAAGCATTTGATTGGGTTTGCTTACAGTTCAGAGGTTTAGTCCATTGTTATCATAGCAGGAAGTCTGGGAGCATACAGACATGGTGATGGAGAAGGAGCTAGAAACTACTACTACACTTGGATTCTCAGGCAGCAGGAAGAGCAAAAGCTACTAGGCCTGGCTTGGGCTTCTGAGAGCCCAAAGCCCACCCCCAGTGATACACCCAATCCAACAAGGCGTACCCACTCCATGACCACACCCACTCCAACAAGGCCACACCTTCTAATCTCTTTCAAGTAGTACCACTTGCCAATGAGGAAGAATTCAACTACTTGAGCCTATGGGAGAGCCATTTTTATTTAAACTACTACAGTTTGTGTATCTGTGTGTGGGTATAGGCATGTGAGTGCGAGTGCCCACGAAGGCCAAAGGTGTTGAATCCCCTCGAACTGGAGTTAAAGGTAATTATAAGACATCCTGTGGCTTCTGAGAGCAACACTTGTGTCCTTCACAAGAGCAGCAAGTGCTCTTAATCACTGAGACATCTTTTCCATCCCACCATGTTTTCAAAACTCAACTGTGCCGCAGTATTTACCAATAGTTCATGCCTTTTCATGTTGTTAGATGGATATACTTTGGATGAATATAACAGAGTTTTAATTTATTCTCTGGTTGAATGTTTCCCACATTTTGATTATTATGAGTATCTACATACAAGGTACAAGGTTTTAAAAAAATCTTTTGAAGACTGTCATGCATATATATCTACAAACTCGCACTTTCCCTCACTCCTTCTAACTCCTCCCATGCAGTCCCAATTCATGATCTCCCCTTCTTTAATCATATATTATATAATATATAATATATATATATTATATATATGTTATAAACATATATATAATACATATATATATGTGATATATATAATACATATATATATACACTATATAATACACATATATAAATAAAATATTTTAAAATGTGAATTTGTATATATATGTGAATATATGTATATATATCACAGCAATTAGAAGGACATAGATATTTATTATAAATGGATACAAATGATGTAGTCTTTTGTGTCTGGCTTCTTTTATTGATATAATGTTTTTAAAAATTTATTTCATTTCTAATGATGTGTACGCATCCACATATACAAATTAGACAAATACACATGATTTATATATGTATATATACATATACATATTCACACATATACATTTGTGTACGTATATATACATATAAATATACAATATATATTATATATATGAATTTGTATGCATGCGCATATGCCTGCTGTACGTAAAGCTCGCTGAGTTCATGCAGTACTGCTTATCTGTGAGCATGATATTATTCTTTACTCATGGTTATCCACATAGACATTGACCGGTGTGTTGCGTATTAATTTTAAGTTTAACTTTTTAAGAAGCTACCAAACTGCCTGCCACGGTGGCTGTACTGTTTTATGTTTCCAGCGGAAATGTGGGAAGATTCCAGTTTCTCCATATCTTTGCCAAAATTTTTTAACATCCATCTTCACTGATTATAGATATAGCATTTCTTATCCAAAATGCATGGGTCGGGAACTACTTGGGATGTGGGGATATTTGTAAATATAGTGAGATAAGCTAGAGATGGGTCTCAACTATACGCATGACATTCCCCTATGCCTAATACATATACATATCACACACACCACACACACACACACACACACCACACACACACACACACGTCCTGAATGTAAATAACTGTGCTACTTTTAGTGTGCCTGTTTTTGACTGTTTTATCATGTGAGGTCTGGTGTAAAATTTTCTACTCACAATATTAGAGGATTTCAGAGTTTTTGATGTTTTGTTGGAAATGCTCAATTTCTGTGGCCATCATAATAATTTTAAAGTGACATCTCAATTAAGTTTGGTATGTATTTGTCTAACGACTAACATGGTGAGCACCTTTTCATATGCTGATTGGCCTTTTGAGTTTCTCTTTGGAGACATGCCCATTCAGATTCTTTGCCCAGTTTTAAATTGGATTATCTTTTTGTTGTTGAGTTGGAAGAGGCCTTTATATATTCTTGATACTACATGTTCTTCATAGTAGCCTTTGAAACGCAACTATTTTAAGGCTTGAAATCTGATTTATTTTCATTTAGTTATTTGTAGTTGGCATTTGAATCTAAGCACGCAAACCTTCGTCTAGTTCATAGCGATCCAAAATCGAGCCTGTTGCCTTCGATACTTACCGCTCTGTTTTTTCTACTTTGACCTTTGATTCTTTTCGAGTTACTTTTTGCATATGATATAAAGTAGGTGTCTGATGCTTTTCTTTTTCATACGCTAACCCCGGTCTGTGTCGATACCTGTGCTGCTGTTTGCCAGTCGTCCCTTCCTCTTTCAGGAAACTATATTCCCAGTTTCCTTGTCAAATGACTCCCATGGAAGCCTTCATGTATGGTTTTATTTTATTCTTTTTTCTCTCTTTTAGTTAATCTTTCTCAGTCTTCCTTTTTCTCCTCCCTCCCTCCCTCCCTCCCTCCCTCCCTCCCTCCGCCCTCCTCCCTCCCTTCCTCCCTCCTCCCTTCCTCCTTCCTTCATTTCTTCCTCCCTCCCTCTGTTACCGCTCCTTCCCCACCTCTCTCTCCTTGGGGTCAAACCCAGAGTTTTCCGAAATGCCAGGCAAGTGTTTAACACTGAGCTACAACCCCACCCTCTCTGTACACGTGGTTTTAGCAGAGGTTTAAATTCAGAAGCTATGGACACATTCCGTGCTGAGATAAGGGTTTCCGAGTCAGCTGGGTCTAAGGGTGAAGCCGAGGCTCTCTGCCGACCTCAGCTGCAGAGCCCGTAACCGGCAGTCACACTGCACTAGATATCTTTGTGTTTCCTTGGGTGGTCCCATCATGCTCCTGCCTCCTAGATAGCCTTGCTTTCTGAGGTTTAGTTAGAATACTACTGCATCCTGATGTTTCTATAGCCCCAGATTGGGAGCCCTCCAGCTGTTGCTAGCCATTGTTGCTTATGGCCCCTATTCCTATTGACAACTCAGTTGTGCATAATCTTTAACTCTTGCATTTAATTCTTTCTGCTTAAAAGGAACCTGGGAATGTTTCTGCTTTCCCACTAGACTTGAGTGATAAAACATCTAATATGCTATATCACATGTTTAAATAGTTGTAAAGAGTGTTATTTATAGTTTATTGTAATAATTGACACTTAAAACAGATGTATTTTTCCTTCAGACCTACTGTGTACCAGGTAAATACCACAGGGAGCAGAGATCTTTAAGTCACCTTCATCCACTAAGAAAGTATATGAACAAGATCTTTGTCACTCATAAAATTTACCTTCCTTATTTTTAATGCCACTTTTATTATATTTTTGTCATAACACATTTTAATATATATTTCATGCCGTAAGTATTTAATGAATAATGCCTGACTATTTCTCAGAAGGGAAAAAAAGGTGTATAAATAGGAATTGTACTTTGTCAACTGTCTTAGGTTATATAAGTTTTGATTAAAATATTCCTGAAGGTTGGGCATAGAGGCACACACCTTTACTTCAAGCACTTAGGAGGCAGAGGCAGGGGGATATCTGTGAATTCAAGGCCAGCCTGGTCTACAGAGTGAGTTTGTAGGCCAGTCAGGGCTACATAGTTAGTGGCACCTTGCGTCAAACAAAAGAAAATGAACTTTGGGGATTGGAGAGATGGTCTAGTTAGTAAAGTGCCTGACTCAGAAAGCTGGATGTGATGGTGGGCACCTTTCATTTTAGCATGAAAAGACAGGAGCAGGATTGTCCCTGGGACTCTCTGGCCAAGCAGTCTTGCTCAGTCAGTGAGCTCTAGGTTCAGTTAGAAATTATATCTCAAGAAAACAAGGCGGAGAGACTAAAAGGAGACACCTAGCCTTGACCTCTGACCTCCATTTAACTCTCCACATGTATATGAACACATACATACAACATCACACACATTTTACAAAAGCATTCACAATTTGCCTTCTATTACTATTGCTGCAGTATATAATTAATACAAATATAGTGAGTTATACTTTCTGATAAATATTTGTTGTGACTATTTAAGCCTTTGGAGTATGTGTCTTTGAAGGCATTAAGTGCATTCGTCCTTTGATTAATACAGGCTTTGCGTGGCAGCCAGGAGATAGCTTTTAATCTTTTTAAGAATTTTAGGTGTGAGCACTGTTTGCACTATATCCTCCTCCTTCTCCCTTTCCAACTTTTCCTGTGCCCCTTAATTCCCTTCTGGGTTCAAGCTTCTTCTTTAATTGTTTCACAGTCATACACACATCACGTCTGGTGTGTGCATAAGTGTGTGAGTGAGTGATGTGTGTGTGATTGTGTGTGTGACATGTGTATGATGTGTGTGTTTAATGCGTAAGAGTTTGTGTGTGCATATGCACATTGTGTGTAGTATATGGTACACGTATAAATATGTGTGTGACTGTTCAAGTATGTGACTGTGTGTGAGTGTGTGTCTGGGAAGTGACTATGGAGGTTTAATGTTGACTTCATTATGTCTTTATCATTGCTCATCTTACCTTCGTACACAGGTCTCATGCTGAACCTAGAGTTTGACATTTGTCTAGGCTACCTGGCCACCAAAGCCCCAGGACCCTTTGTGTCTCTGCTCCCTGAGTACTAGCATCCCACGCTGGTACCTCGCTTTCATATGGGTGCTGGGATTTATCTCAGTTATGTTTGCATGGAAACCGCTTAACCTGGGAGCCATCTCCCCTGCCCAGGCCTCCTTAGGTGAGGGTGGATGCTATGAAACCATGTAAGAGTTTAAAGCAATGCAATGCGATAGCATTCAGCCTCTTAAGGGAGAGCACGGATGGTCATGCCAAGAGTAGATTGAGATTAAAATGTGCACAAATGAATAGCGAGATACGTTTCGTATTTATGACAGTGGAGACTCAAGATGATAAAGACCTGATTTGAGGTAGTGGCAATGGAGACAATAGACTAAGGAACGATAAAGCATTAGCAGAATAAAGGGACAGGCCAAAATAGAAAACGGTGACTAGTATATCTCAAGACCCAAGTTTCTGCGTACATAGTTATATTCATACAATCAACTAATACAAATTGATCCATAGTATCTGCTAGGCTTTCTGCTTCTGATTAGGGCTATTTAGGGCTAGCCCATTCCCTAACTCCTGTAGACACTGTAAACTTCCTGTTCATGCAATGGAGCTGGAACATCTTGGACCTCAGTGGTCTAGGTTATCTATATTTGAACCAAAAAAAAAAAAAAAAAAAAGCATGGCTCCTCTCACTGTAGAAGCCCTAATCCTAAACACTGACGGCAAAGGTAAGAACTGTGTCCTAAGCTTCAGGACATAAATGCCTCTCTTATCTTTTCCCCACTAAACAGTGAATTGGACACAGTGGGCATTTTGGTGTTGAGGGACTTATAGAATCTTCACACAGAAACTTCTCTGAGGCTGTAGCATGTGCCAGTCTAGGGTCCAGTTCAGGGTTTACAGTGAACCACACAGCTAGATTCCCCAAGTTGTAGCTACATCTGCTCTCCTAGGATGTGCTCTATAGAAACAGACCCCACCCAAACCGGGGGTCTTGTTGCCTGTGAGTATAAAAGAAGGAACCACTCCAACAGAAACCTTCTGAAAGTCAACTCTCTCCCCTCCATGACTTCCAATTCTATATTCTCCGAAGGAGAAGTTCAGAAAACCTAGTAGCTCGTAATCAATTTATCAAAGCCACGTACGTTTTTCATATGATAGAATAATCTCAAAGGTGGAGTGAGTGAGATGAATTTATTTTTCTCTCCTTGCCAAGCACTCAGAATGACCGATAGATTGTTTAAATGGAATGTCCTTCATTTCTTCCTCTCCGTGACAAGTGCAAAACAACTCTCCAGGTATTTGCTTCCAGTTTCATCATTTTAACATGGACAGTCAAAAGGTGAAAGTTCTAAGAGACCTGGCTTTCGACTGCAATGTTTGTGCCAGATCTCTCTCTGGAGGAAATTTTTTATGGTTGTATTTGTAACTGCTAGCAAGGCAAAGTTGAAAATTGAAAGTCTTTCCATTTTCCAAGTCTGACTGTACACTACGTTGTGCAGCTCACGGGTCCTGGTGCTGATAACTCTCTCATTAGTCTATTTTCCATGGTCCAGTTGGATCGGAGCTGCCTTTGAAAGAATTTTTAGTTTTTGGGGAGACCAGGATTAAACTGTGAATGGCATGAATGTTAAATTCTAACACCTCCATCAGGTTCCCGACATAGTTACAGGTATACTATAACCACTTTAGTGAGGATAAACACCAGGGGATTAGGTCAGAAACAGGAGAAGAAAAAGACTAGATTCAATGGAACTACTAGATGCAATCTATACTTTCAGTAGCCATGAGAATAATAAATTTTAAGCAGAATAAATCAGCTGATTCTGGAAAAGCTCTTTGAATTTGACACATTGTGGGAAGTCTTACATAACAGTTATAAGGTCCCCATATGCAATTTTATATCTGGAGGCTTGAGTCGTGGGTGACTCACTGTGTGTGTGGTTCTTACAATCCGGACCATCAGAAAGCAGTCTTTACCTACTGAGCCACCTCTAACAACCCTTGATCCAATGTTCTTAAAAATCAATTTTGATACCATAAAATCCCATGATGAACAAAGTATGAAAATTTGAAACAAAGTGGGGGTCTAAACCTTAATTTTACACCTCTTCTTCCTCCTAAAACGAGCTTTACCAGAGAACCTCCCCTGACCGTGGTGAGGAGGCTGTTGGGATACGCTATGGGCAAGGACTAGGGTGTGGCTTCTCAAGGCAGCCTCAATAAGTTAAGTTTCCTCTCGTGAAGATGCACACAAGTGAGAATCACGGTACCAGGACCGAGTACTGATGGAAACAGCCCAACCCAATATGTCACAGTAGTTTACAGACAGGGATGGCTGTCGACTTACAGACAGGGACGCCACTTAATGTTCTAACTCAAGCCCCTCCCACTTTGATTTTGTTAAGTTAGCATTAAACAAACAAACAAAACACTCAGTATACTTCAGAAGCCTTGATCTTTCTTTAGAAGCAATCATTAATTAAACCCTTAAACACTGTTTTTCTGTTTTTCTCATGGAGATTGTAGATGTATGAGACATATTAAAAGACAGCAGAAAATTGGCAATATTCAATCCATTTATTTTTGTTTAATCTCATGCTGTGTTGGCTTTATTTTCTTTATTTTCATAATTCTTTTTAAAAATTGTTTGTTTTATGTATATGACTATACATCGGACACACCAGAAGAGGGCATCGGATCCCATTACAGATGGTTGTGAGCCATCGTGGGGTTGCTGGGAATTGAACTGAGGACCTCTGGAAGAGTAGTCAGTGCTCTTAACCGCCGAGCTCTCTCCAGTCCCTGGCTTTATTTTCTAATCGAGTCATAGTCTTGCCCAGTCCTCAGCTCAGCTGCACACAGGCAACATGTGCCTACATCAGCTCCTCTTTTCCTTGGAACCCACATTGTGCCTTTCTGATCCTGAGATATCTTTCTCTGCCACTGGCTCTTGGTCAGATCTGGGCACAGGTCATCTTTGGAGTTTTTGCTTGTGATTCTATTTGTGTATTTTTAAAAACATTTTTAATTTTATTTTATTTTTGAAAGTTTCATATGTGAGTACTGCAACACCACTCCCACCCTCCCGCCCTCCTCTGATTCCTCCCATGCCCACCCACTCCTAAATTCATGGTCTCTATATCTTTAATGATTATAGTCACACAAATATTCAGATACATGTATATAACATATACATCCAACTGTCTCCACTTTGCCCATAATTATATATCTTTTCATTATTACATGGACTCTAGGATTTTATGAAATATAGAAAGAGAACTCCAGAAGAAATACCGAGTGTTTCACTTTGTGTTTTAAGACATCCATCTTTTGTCTCTGTCTGCATCTTCATCTCTTAAATATGTGTATCTTCTAACTACGCTTCTCTATAAGTAGAGAGGAAATCAACTAAGACATATGTAGTGCTGAAAGTGCTCGTCATATGACCCAAAGCGGTAATCCAAGCGGAAACCGAGTGGCTGAGGACGTGTGGGGGTTCTAGCACAGGAAAGCCTCAGCATATTCAAGTCCAGTGAAGAGAGACACAGAATAAGTTGAGCCAGAAAAGTTTAAAGAATTACTGATTATAGAAGGGGATTGGAGTAACAAGGAATCTACTTAATAAATGTAAATGATACTAAAGAATACAGAAAGTAGGGACTGGAGGGTGACTTAACTGTTACGAGCATTTTCAGAGAACCAAGGTTTGATTGCTAGCACCAATATGGCAGCCTATGCTGCCTGCAACTCTAGTTCCACGGTATCTGATGCCCTCTGCTGGCCACTGCAGGCACTGCCGGCAGCTAGCATACTACATAAAGGCAAAACATTTGTATGCATAACTTAATCTTAAAAAAAAAAAAAAAATGAAAGGTCAAACAACAACAACAACAACACACACACACACACACACACACAACACAAGCACAGAGAGAGAGAGAGAGAGAGAAGAGACAGAGACAGAGACAGAGACAGACAGAGACAGAGACAGACAGAGCCAAGCCTAATGGCAAAGGCCCACAATTCCTCTCTGGAGGTTGAGGCAGAAGGACCTCAAATTCTGGGCCTGATTGGGTTACACAGAGAGATTCAGGTTAGCCTGGGTAACTTAGCAAGACCCTGTCTCATAAATAAGTAAATAAAAATAGGAAAAAGAACTGAGAATACAGTCCAATAAAGTAGTAATGACTGGGGGCCAAAGTTCAATCCTCAGGACTGAAAGCAAGCAAGAGAGAGATAATAGAACACATATCCTATTCTCAGGGCAACCAAGGAAGCATCCTTGCCTCTGTGCATGCAAAGCTAATACAAGACCTTCCATAGTTTAGAGTACTGGAAGATGGAAGGCTGTCTCCAGGCATCTGGACAAAGCTGTTCGTTGGAGGAATATTGTTATGGACAACCCAGATGGAAGTGTCTATAGTGTGGGGTGGAGTGGGGGGGGGGCTATCTGCAACTGCTTTTGGTTGATATGTGCTGCTTGCACCCAGCAAAACTGGACAAGCTAGCTTTGCTGTAGCACTTGGGTCTGGAGTAATTCTCTCTCTCTTCCTTTCGTGTGTGTGTGTGTGTGTGTGTGTGTGTGTGTACGCGCACTGCTACATGTGTTATACCACAGATACTTGCTGTAGACACAAGAAAACCAGAACCAAAATTCTTTCTTCCTGCAGTGTCTCTCCCTTATCCACTTCTGATGACTCAGCGGATCACTGTCAGCTAGTAAAGAGAAATAGTTAACGGCTTCCAGAGCCATTTCCACACAACTGTAAAATGGGTGAATTTTGAGCCGAGAGACACAAAGTTGATAACTAAAACATGCAAGGGAGAACACTAGGTCTGGGAGCAGAAGCTCCAATAGGAATGAGATCGGGAGAAAGGCCTGCCCACTTAAAAAAAAAAAAAAAAAGACGTAAAATTACCGTATTTTAATTAACTCACAAATACAACATCTCAGCTGGCCTATGGAAGCCGTTGAAACACTTGCTTAGTCCCAATATGGCCATTAAAACTATGTGTCAGGACCTAGTTTCCATGTGACGCACTATGACATGTGACCCACTCTAGGTCTAAAATGAGCTCTTGGCACCTTGGGCAGAACGCTTAGCCTTGAACAGTGCTGTCTTTGGTGAGTTTAGGGTAAGAGGAGAACGTTTGATAAGATAATTGGATTCCTACAGGAAATCTTTAACTTTAGGGGTTCTCAGACGTTTCATCACAGACCCCCATAAACTTTTTATATAGAACATTCCACTGTTGACCATTGTTACCGTCACAGTCAGTCAACACCTAATTGCCAGGGGCTAATTAAGGAAAATTAATTTCACTCCTCAAACCCTAGAAAATGAAGTAAGACTAACTTTTAGAATCTTCGTCTTCCGGTGACAAGGATATTATTTAGAAAGTTGGTATTTTAGTCAAACAAAATATAAGTCCCCTTTAAGGGCATAAAGATTCTATGGGGGCTCCACCAATGCAGTTCTGAGGGATCATATGGCAAGCATCACCCATTTTACGACAACGCTGTACCCTTACGAGTGCCTGAAAATGACCCATGGGAATGTTAACTAGAACAACAAGGAGAGGTTTATGATGCTAAGCCCTCCTCTACAAGCATTTCGTCTCTTTTTACAGCCATGCAAATTATTATAGGTCCACTGACAACAGGAAAAATTTACTAGGCTTAAAACAAATCAGGCAGCATTTAACTGTCTAAAATTAAAATGGAAAAACATGTCAGAAGGCCTCGGGATCACTGGAGTTCTTAAGCTGTCTTGAAAGTGTGTGTAGGACCTGTGAACACCCTGCACAGCACAAAACTCTTGGTGTGTCCATGTATGTTTCTTGTGGAGCTATGGATGAAGAGGGAGGAATAAACCTAGTAAATCCTACCTGTGCTGGCAAGGTGGCTCAGTGGTTAGAATGCTTACTGTGAGCTGGAAGGATGGTTTTCAATAGTTAACAGAGCTGGCTGCTCTTCCAGAAGACTTTGGTTTAATTCCAAGTACCCACATGGCAGCTCACCACCATCTGTAACTCCAGTTGCCAGGGAGACCCTCTTCTAGCTTCTGAAGGTACCAGGCACTCAAGTGTTGCAAGACAGATATGCAGACAAAACGCCCATCTACATAAAATGAATATGTAAAAAGTCTAAAAAGTTCTCACCATGCAAGAGAGAGGATATGTGTCTGGGGATCCCCGGGTTCAAATTGGCTCGTGGGTTTGAGAGCAATCCAGGATGATTCCCCAACATCAACCGAGGGTCTCTCCATGCGTATCCATGCACATGCAGCCACACGGTTTACCCATGAACATGCAAACATGCATACACATTAGCATGGACATCATAGCACATAGAGCAGTCAAAAAGAGTCTTTAGGCCAGATTTTTTAGTCCATGGGTTCTGATACAACTGTTGGTTGGGTGACAATCCTGATCCCAGGAAGCCTCATACAATCAAAGCCCAAAGAAAACTCTCCAGAGATCTTTTCGCTTTCAACACCCCCCGCCCCGCCCCACCGCCACACACAAACATTCACAGGAGCAGAGAACTCACGGTGGTCATAATTTCCCATTGGCTATCCTACTTTATTAGCTGGTTCACTGAAAAGTATTTTAAGATTTTACAGGGACTTTCTTCACTTTTCATCATGAAAAAAAAAATACCCAAGTATATAAAATAATGTGGAAGGAGTTAGAACGGGAAAGCAAGGGGCAAGGAGAGAGAGAAAGAAGAGAGTAAAAGAGAGAGCAGGAGAGAGAGAGAGAGAGAGAGAGAGAGAGAGAGAGAGAGAGAGTGTTTTAACATCACACCTTCTTTGGAGCGTTAGAGTTGCCAGGTATCATCACAAAACAATTATACTATAAGGGGCTAAACTTGTACCTTACACAGTAGTCAGTTTTTCAGAAAAAAAAAATATATTTTTTTTTTTTAGTGCTGTAACACACAGCTGAAAAGAATATTTGTGAAGAGAAATCCAGTGGGTGGTTATTTTTAGAAGTGTGTGTGTGTGTGTGTGTGCATGCATGTGAGTATGTGTGTATTTGTGTGTATAGGGTGTATGTTTAGGTGTGTATAGAGTGTGTGTGTATACAGGGTGTGTGTATGTGTAGGGTGTATGTGTCTTTATTGGATGCATATGTAGGGTTTGTGTGTGTGTGTAGGATGTGTGTGTGGGGTGTGTGTGTGTATAGGGTGTGTTGATACGTGTGAATATTAGGATGTGTGCGTAGGATTTGTGTGTGTGCATGTGTGTAGGATGTACGTGTGGGTACACGCATGCCTGTGACGACCAGAGGTCAATCTCTAGTGTGATCCCTTACATGGACTCCACCCTGTCCTCTGGGACAGGCTCTTACTGGCCTGGGGCCCCTTGAGTCAGCTAGGCTGTCTAGGCAGCAAGTCTCAGGGATTAGCTTGTCTTGCCTTCCCAGCACTAGAGTTCAGACATCATCTTATTCTGATTTTGGGGTGGGTAGGGCTTAGACATGGGCTTCAGGACCTCAAGCTCCTTCAGTAAGCACTTTACTGAACGAGCTGTGTTCTCAGTCAGTCCTTTGGTTAGAATATTTTTATGAAGAAAAAAAAAAAAAACATCTCAGTTTGAGACCAAGCATTTTACACCAGCAGTAAGGACACGTTTGCAAAAGCCCCACGTTTTTCCTATGCCTGTGCTGCTAGGGGAAGTTTGAGGGAAGGGGCTGTGGAAATGTTTCCTACTTGAAGTTTAGTGCTCAGGGCCAAGACCACGCCAGTTCCAGCTGAGAGTGGGGCGCTCTTGAAAGCAGACTGAACTCCACTGTGCCAGATACCTGAGCCGTTGTTAGGGCATTCAGTGGAAAATTTCATTTCCACATTATAAATAACTGTAGGATATTTTAAGGGATCCAAGACTGAGAACTTCCAAGAGCTGCTTACATTAGTTCTACTGAAATGTTTAATGGAGGGAGGATGCCCAGGAAGTGAACAAAGCTGAATTACCGGATACGATTAATTAAAATAAATAATCTCACCATTGATTAAATTGTCCTCAAAATCCCCAACCATTGCGGCCTGCATGTCTCATTATACATCAAGTAAAAGGGGGGGGGCATGGGGGATGGTGGTGATAACTGAACAGCAATGGCGGGAAAGCAAAGGTCCCCAAGACAGGATTTCTTAGATTCAAAGGACCATAGAATTTCCTGTTGAAAAAAGCCCCACTCTGGGAGCCCCTATTTGAAACATGGGCCGTTTCTCAGTTCTGTCAGTTTGTGGAAGTTCCTTGTTCGTGGGTTTCCTGGGAAGGGGACGAAATACCCTCTTCCAGCGACTTTCTAACCTCTTTGACTACAGACACTATCCATTTCTGGTGACTCTTTGCTCTTCTGCAGTCCCCCCCGCCACACACACACACACAAACTTAAAATGAGGAGAGATGAAAACAAGCCATCTCGGTTGGCTGTCCCAGTAAGAGGAGTATGTATGTAATCGTGTCATGACGTCAGGGTATGAATTTGTGAGGATACAAGTTAGCGTGGGTGCAGTTTCTCTCTCAGATGGGTTAGGAAACCTGGTTTCCTTTTCTAGACTGGAGTCTATGGCTGGGGAGATTAGCGCGGGCACGCGTGGTGAGGCAGTATTCAGGCTTAGAGCTCTCCCCTGTGATCAAAAAGATAATTTAAAGTTGCGCCCTTAGGAGACAGCTCAGTAACTCGCTGCACCTGCAGTGAATATTGGAATAAGTGGCTCCAGTGGTCCCGGGACAGGACCGGAGCGCTAGGGACACGGAGGCTACCAGCTACGAGGAAGTCGGGTGTTGGGGGGTGTGGGTGTCACAGCTAGTGGCACACAGTTGCTTTTCAGTGGCATAGAGGAGCAGGCGGTGGAAGAAGAGGGAGACTTAGAGGCGCAGGGAGGTGGCTGAGGAGAGGATTGGTGGAAGAATCCGGAAAGAGCAAGCAAGAGACAAGGAAAAACCGACGTGGGGTGGGGGCATAGTTGTAAGTGGAGCGAGCAGAAAGTAGTGGCAGAGACAGTGACTCAAAGGGGAAGGGCACAGGAGCGTTCCCCAGTATCATCCCTACGCCCCGTGAGAGGGCTTGCAGTCACACCCATCCCTGTCCACTCCTCAATCCCCAGAGCACCTCTCAGGCACAGGAACACAAGTCCCCAGGTCATCTGAGCACAGAGATCCTCTCTTTGTACTGGAGGCTGGAGTCTCGCAGAGGCGCGACCAACCTCTTTTGCGCCCTGGGTACCCTTTCTGGGCCCTGCGGGAGCGGGGTAGGGGGACTCAGAGAAGCTCAGCTGAACTTCAAAAACCGATAGGGAGGGTCGTGACAGGTCTCTTGCAGAACTTGGGAGGCTTTTGCACCCAGCACTAGAGGCACCAATTAATGGCTACTGAAGAGTCTTAAATAAGACGGATGGTGAAAAACAGGTTACCCAGCTATCCCTCTTCTTCAATCCTCTAAGGGGACGACTCCAGTTTTTCATTGATTTCACCAAATCACAGTTGTGTCAACTACCTTGTTAGGAATCACCGGGACTTTGGTAAATGATTCTATTCGGAAGCTTCGGACGTTTTAAAGTAATCGGTTAAGCAAGACATGTAACAGAACATCACGCGAGAGGTGAGCCGGCCCGATATTGCTTCTGCCTGGTTCTTGGGGTGTAGCAGCCTCCGGCGGATTTCCCGGCTTCTGTGGGCGCCGCACGTTGTTTGATTTGTTTTGAAGGCTCAGAATTTGAGGCTGGTCGGAGACACCCACGTGCTTCTGACTCCCAGCAGCATAATGATCGCCTTAGCTTGAGTCCTGTCTATATAAACCGCAAAAACCTAATCATTAGAAATCCCAGCCTCCAAAAACCACATTTTAGGTAAAAACTGCTGCTTTTTTCCCCCCGCACTCCTTCATCTCTCGACCACAACCTTTTGGGGATTCCAAAACCACCTCCCCTCATAACGCCGGGAAACAAATACATAAATAAATAATTACGGAACCATTTTTTACTTTTTATTTTTATTCCCCCAAAGTGGGGAGAGGCTAGGAAGACAGTTAAAGACACTAAACTTAGTCTGAGACGAAGATTGGACTTAAAAGATTGGAAAATTAATGGATAACCGCTGTGTATTCCCCCTCTCACAGCAAGCGTTTTTGCAACTTTTTTATTTTAATTACCAAGCTGTCATTTTTCAGTTCTTTAAAAAAAAAAAAAAAAAGCAACCCATCCTTATTCTCCAGTAATGACAAGAAGGAATATATAAGAAAAGTATGCAGACATCCGTTAGAATTTCTAAAACTATTTTGACAAGCCCTCCTGTCACCCATTTTGTGTGACACCTAAGGGGGAAAAACCTACCCCCCGAAGCCTGTAAAAACCTGCCCCCCGCCCCAGCCAATGTGGGGTGGGGTTGGGGGGGAAGGGTGAAGAGTACTCAGAAGTCAACTCGGAGACTTGAGAATTTTCCTTCCTCCTCTCCTGAAGTTACGACGAAAAATTAACGGCAGCAGGAGCAGCCTGAGGCTCTCCGACTTCTCAGCTTCAGCATAGTCAGACCGAGAAGGGATTCTTGGTCCTTGGGGTGAAGGGGGAGCCGAGGACGCAGGCGGCGGTGTCCTAGGCGGGGACCGCCTCCCTCCAGCTTCGGGCGCCGAGCGCAGCGTGCGGGCGCTTCAGGCGGCCGGCGGGCGGCGGCAGCGGCTGCGATCCGCAGGCTCCAGATCTGTCGCCCCGAGATCCGCTCTTCCCCCACCCCCCACTTACCTCCCGGCACCTTGAAACGCGAGGGGGACCCGGGGCACTTTGCAAAGAGCAGGAGGGAAGAGGCCGCGAGGTAGACGGCGGCGAGTGAGAGGGCGAGCGGAGAAGCGGAGGAAGGAAGAACTCCGCGGCCAGAGGACTCGGGGCGCGCAGCCGGCGCGGGGAGCGCGCAGCGGCCTCGGAGGAGGAGGAGGCGGCCTGGGCAGGCGAAGGCGCCGCGACTTGGGCAGTAGTGCTCGGCTTGGCGGTGGCAGACAGCGAGGGGCCACACGCATCCCCTAGATGGACTGCTGAACCTGCGGGGCTCCACTACCGAACTGGAACCGGGAGCGGGGCGCCAGCGCACCCAGGACACAGTGCCCCAAGGGGCCCCCCACTGCAAGCTGCTAACTTCAAGTTCCTTGCCTCGGCTGGGACAAACACGCCCCCGCGTCCCGCTCGCAGCAGCCACCGCCGGGGGCTCCCAAGCCTCCCGGTGGAGATCCGCGCCTCTCGGGTGTCCCCACCCGCCACCCCGACTGTGCCCGGGTCGCCGGCCGCCGGCCCCCAGCAGACTCCGCCCGGCCCTCGGCTTCCTCGAACTTGATTTCTCACCTCCTCTGTCCCGTCACCTCCATCCTCTTTCCCCCCGTCTCGCCTCCACCCCCTCGATTTCCTCCTCCTCGCCCCCCATTTCCACCCTCCTCCCCCTCCCCCGGCCACTTCGCTAACTTGTGGCTGTTGTGATGCGTATTCCCGTAGATCCGAGCACCAGCCGGCGCTTCAGCCCCCCCTCCAGCAGCCTGCAGCCCGGCAAGATGAGCGACGTGAGCCCGGTGGTGGCTGCGCAGCAGCAGCAACAGCAGCAGCAGAAACAGCAACAGCAGCAGCAGCAGCAAGCAACAGCAACAGCAGCAGCAGCAGCAGCAGCAGCAGGAGGCGGCCGCAGCGGCAGCAGCGGCAGCGGCGGCGGCAGCAGCGGCGGCGGCAGTGCCCCGGTTGAGGCCGCCGCACGACAACCGCACCATGGTGGAGATCATCGCGGACCACCCGGCCGAACTGGTCCGCACCGACAGTCCCAACTTCCTGTGCTCGGTGCTGCCCTCGCACTGGCGGTGCAACAAGACCCTGCCCGTGGCCTTCAAGGTAAGAGACTGGTCACCCCCAGCCCCTGGCCTGGCCCGGTGGAACCTTCCCGCTGTGGTCTCGGTGCCCATGGGTGCCCTCCAAGACTCCAGCCTCGGTGGCCCCACTCAGGGACTGAGGTGGCCCTGATCTACTTACCCCGCAGCGGTGACCGCCAGCAGATGCCCCCTCTCACCTGCGTGCCCACTACCATCTCAGCCTAGGTTCTCTTGCTTGTTCTTTGCTTCCTCTCCCAGGCACAGTTCTTACCTCTTCCCCTGCTGTGGCTCCTGGGCCCCAGGCGCCCCGAGGTGCCCACTGTGAGCTGCAAGCTTCCTCCAGTCCCCCTTTCCCCTGGGTCCCCGCACTCCTCCCGGGCATCCCGGCCTTCTTCCTCCGGGATTCCGTGCGCTCCTTGTCGCTTTCCCCTGAAGCCGCAGGCCGCTACCCTGAGCTAGGCGTCCCTTTCCCAGATTGGGTGCCATGTAGCAGTCCCAGCCGATCCCGGGCTTGGCCCGGATGCCCGCGGGGTGCCGGCACCGCAGGGCGCTTGCGCCTGGGGCGGGATGCGGTGCCAGCCGCGGCGCGTAGGTTGAGGGTGCTCAGTAAACTTGGGGATGGACACGAGAGAGCAGGGACGGAGGACGGGGACATTCGCGCCCTCCTTGGCCCGTTACAAGGAGGAAGGCGGGGCCACCGGGGTCTCGGCTTCTATCGAGGCCCGGCAGCTGCGGGGTTCGGGGCGCTGGATCCCCGAGTGTGGGGGTGAGCGTCCGGAAAGGGAGCAAGGCTTAGGCTGCCTCCTCCCGCCTCATTCCTCCTAGGAGGGAGGAGAAGGGATCCTGTGGAACAACTTCAGTTGGTCAGAATGAAACAGAGGTGAAAACTTTATTTGCCTCGAAAGAGCCAGAATCCCCCAGATGTCCCTTCTGCTTGGGGAGGTGGGTGGGTGGCTCCCGCCGGAGGCCTGGACTCCAAGGTGCGCCCCCGTGGCCTCCTCTGCCCGAGTCCGTTAGCTTGCCAAGACCGATAGCGGTGGGAGTCACACGCAGCTGCCGACAGGTTGAAAGTGTGCGGGGTCCCCAGTTTCTGGCCATATCTACAATGCAGTCTGGGCTTCCGGAGCCATGAAAGATGGTAGCGGTGGTGAAGAGCACCCCTCCCACCACCCAGCCCCAGAAGAGACTGTACAGGATGGATGGCTGTCCACTCTCACTGGTCCAGACGCTAGGGATGGAGTTGGGGGAGCCAGCAAGAGAGATGAATCCATAGATATATCCAGTTTTAGTGGGTGAGCCTGGGACCCAGTTCTCTGTAGAGCAGGTTAAGAATGGTCTTGAAAGAAAAGGAGAGAGAGAGAGAGAGAGAGAGAGAGAGAGAGAGAGAGAGAGAGAGAGAGAGAGAGAAGAAGAAAAAAAGGCGGAATTGTGCCAGTTCCTTCATCTCGGACTCTAGTGCCAAACTCCACGGGGCCCCTTGCATTTCCCAGTGGTTGATCACCGGTACCCCACGCAGCAATTCAGATTCCATGTGTGGTGGAGCAGCAAGAGGGCCCAGGTCAATTAGAGCAGTTATCTCTTTAGGTCTCCTATCTGAACAGAAATCTGAATGGATTGTTATGGAAGGGGGTGTGTGTGTAGCGGCCAGTTTTCTTTTGTAGTTGGATCAGCAGTGGTCCTAAAAGAATACACGTCGGTTTTCTCCTTTTTGAGAGCATCCATTTTGGCGATTAATGTTTTCTTTCTTGTGATGTGAAGAGGTCAGATATAGGGGAAATTGTAGAAAATGATGTTTCCATTGAGAGGTTATCCTTTACAATATTTATCAGCCAAGGGCCCAGAATTTTCTAAGTACCCTTTGTGAGGGTAGACATTATTTTAACAATAAAAGCAAAACTTTTCCCAAACCTGGATATAAATAGGGGGAAATACAAGTGAGTAGATATTCTGTATAATGCAAGGGCATACATTAAGGTGTAAAAAGATGAATTCAATGTCTCATGTTCTGTGTGCTCTTCTGGTGCTGACTGTGCTCAGGATATAACTGTCGCGAACTGGTCATCTTAAATGGTGCATTGTTTTTTGAGTACAAGTATTCTGCACCGAAAGGATCTGGGTATAAAGATGGGATGTGGTTTGGTCTGAGCATTTTTTGGATTTGGAACCTAGATCTTCTAACTAGTTTCTAAAACTATTTTGAAAGTGAATTTCTATCTTTGTTGTTAAGCCTTCTAATCACAGAATGCATTTTTTCCTTAAACAGTAAACAGACCATTGATAACGTAGGGCTTATTACAATATTAAAATTTGTAATATATCGAGTTAAAAGATCATTGAAACTCACCCTAATAGTTTCATCTCTCTGCTTAAAAAAATAATGGATATCTGGAAGTTCAGATTTTCTGACAGCAACTTTTCTAATTTTCATTTCAACAATGTAACAACAGCCTTTTCAAAATAACTTGCTTTGGGAATGAGTTCACAAGCATAGCAGGCTTCTTATCCTCTCTCAACATAATCAAATACGTCTGCACTGAGAAAATACTATGAAGAAGTCCCCCTTTCAAACTTGGTGACAGAAATTTGGCTATCATATCCAGAGCTATGTACAAAATAAGTTATGGTATTGTCAGGTGGAAAGCAGAGAGCTAAATGCTCTGGAAACTTGTTTCCCCCCTCCCCCCAACAGAGAGAAAAAATATTGCTGAGAAATCTAGTGTTCAAATCAATACAATATTTATTGAACCTATATTTTAGGTTTGTGACACAAAGTCCACTGCAGTCAACAAGAAATGAATTCAGTAGTCTGTTCTGATATCTGATAACTTAAAAGAGTACTTCACCATGATATTGAATGGATTATATTAAAAAGTACAGAATCTATTGGTATTGTTTATGTAATATAATTTGGGGGCTTTAAAAGAGCCCTTATTTCATTTATATTGGACATGTCAAATATACAAAACAGCTACTGGTCTTCATGCAAAGTTATTTATTACCATTGCACTTTTACCAAAGTTCTGTAGTTTTGAAACAGTCGGTCCTTCCAGGTGTCAAGGAAATGGAAATAAATATTTTTAACATTTCTTTCAGGTGTATCTCACTAAAACCTTAAAATAGTTTAGGCCTACTATTCGAGGATTCTAGGCTCTTTCTGTCACAGATGATTTTAGTGCCAGGATGGAGCAATTTGCAAATTCAGCTCGGTAGTTGATGGTTGGCCTGGTAGAGTGTATAGAATGAGTTAACCCTGCATCTAGTAGCGCCCTTTGAGTTAGGGGCCTGTCAGCATCCTCACTGTGAAAACTGGTATTCAGGGTTCTTAACAAAGTTGCCTTAAATAGCTTCAAGCTGAGACACTCTGTTGACATCCAGATGTATATCTTAAGAGTCAAAGTAGTACAGGCCCATATCACTGTTTTAGGTTAGAGAACATGAGATCATATATATTCACCAATATCACATTCTTTCTAGTAATGTTAAAGAGAAACAGTGTATTTAGATGCATGATTGAATACTCATAGTTAATTTTGTATTTTTAATATCATCTTTCAGTGTTGCTGAGGTTTTCAAATGATGCAGTTTCTATTTGAGAAGGACTTGTTGGCAATTACTGGCTATTTTTCTTTCTTTTTGTTATTTTGTCTTTTTTTTTTTTCAGAGCTGAGGACCGAACTCAGTGCCTTGTGCTTGCTAGGCAAGCGCTCTACCATTGAGCTAAATCTCCAACCCCTTAAAAGCAAGTTTGCAACATCTACATAACTGAGTGTTAGTGGTTTGTGTCTTTCTTAAGTGTTTAATGATCAGACTTTGTATCTTTAAAACAATCTAATTATAGCTTAAGAGAGGAAGACACTATTACGCTTGTCAAATCTTTATTAAGCCTAATGCAAACTGGTTTTGCAAAATTATGTCAATCATAGTACATCAGGTTATGAAGACAGGGCACATTGTTTTTGTAAAACTCACTTAAAGGGAAATATTGTGAAATATTGTGTATATATATCTTATTTTATATATATATATAAATAATGTGTATGTATGTATATATCTTATTAAAAGTTAGAATACATTTTGGATAGAACATATATATTTTTTAAACTTTGAAACATTTACATTTGAGGGGTGTGGTAGCTCTGCTTCTTTGTATTTCCTTCTTTACTATCACTGCTGTGATTTTCGGAGTTCTGGGATAGCCACTGTTAGATGATCTGAGCCACTGTGATTCAAATTGCTTGCTTAAACTGAAAATATTTTTTGTCAACTTCTTTTTTGTTGGACACGTATTTAAGTTGTTTTGAGGCGATACATTGTACCTGTTTTTCTTTTAGAATTCAGTTGGCTTTTCCCCTCCTCTGAGTTTAGGAAGCCTTTTCCTGGATGAAATTCTAAAACCACACTATAGTATTTGTTGAAATATTTCTGTAGTTTCCTTGAAAAGGATAGTTTTGTTTTGTTTTTGCTTCTTGCAGTTACTGAGTTGCCTCTTTCTTTATTACAAAGAAAGATACAATCAGATTCTATCTTGCAAATAATTATGTTTTAGTTTACTGCACGTGCATTATGCCAACATAATGTTAATCTGTCAGAGTAATTGATTAGCTTAGACTGAGCTGCTGTCCATGGAAATGTCTTGGGCAATTTTCAACTTCCAGTATGGTAAGACCACAGGAACAGGGGGCGAAGTTAAGTTTGTTATCCCTCCTTGTTCAGAGGGAGGCCCAAATTCAGTCAGAATGGGACTCAGACAAAATCTCAACATCACTAGAGTTAACTATTCTTTAACTTCATTTTGTACAAACTACATATTGTGTGGTTTAAACGCTGGTTACAGTGGGGTGAGCTAAATAAAGTAAATTCTTTCTCAATTCTGAGATGGCAGAACAGAAAGTGACTTCTCTCTTCTCTTGCTTTTCTTGACTTTGTAATTGTTATATTTTTAAGAACACCTAGAAATGTAATTATTATGAATCCATCATGAATTATTATTTGCAGAACAGTACTTCATGTTGGGTAACATGGGAAAAAATTTCAGTTCATATCTCGGCCTAACCAGTCAAAGAACGATCTCTCCTCTCTCTCTCTCTCTCTCTCTCTCTCTCTCTCTCTCTCTCTCTCTCTTTCTTGGTTGTTCTTTTTGCTTTTTAGAATGTTTTTCCATTACTTGGGTTTGATACAGATGAAATGTGTAAAAATTTCCTTATTCTTTGGTTTTCTTTTAGATAAACATGGTTGAGAATATTCAAAGGAAACTTTTCAGTTTCAGACATCTACTTAAAACGTCTCAAACATGTAATTATACTTCTGACTGATATAAAGTTAAATACAGTACTCCCCTCCCAAGATACACCACTTTTCCTCAGAAACAACACTGGTCAGTCTGGTCTGGTACAATGAATAGCAGAAATTCAGTATATTTTAATCACTGGACTAGAGTTCAGCCTTTATCATAAAGATTGTCCCTGTGTGTGTTGGCATGTTCTCCAGGCCCAGTTCTAAGCTTCATAGAATGTGCACACAACTGTCTGTTTCGCTAAATATGATATACAAAGCAAACCCTTATTTAATATGATTATTATTACGCTGCTTTAATAAAGTGGACTTACATATTTCACTCTTAGGAATCTTTTCTTTCACATTTTCCCTTGTCGAATCAATTTTTGTTCTCTTTTGACACCAAAAAAAAATAGTCCATTATGTTAAAAAATATGTAGTAAAATAATAATGTCCCAAGCTCCTGAAAACCTGAGGCAGACATATATATATATTTTTTTTTTCCTGAAACACCAAACAGCTGGAGTGAAACCCACGAGGAGCAATCCTTTACCTTTCGACAATACTGCAGAACATTTGAGGCCAGGAAGCGTCTCATACTCAGTGACACTCTTAAAGGGTGCTTACCACGAAAAGCCTGTGTTTAGCAGCAGACACAGAACCGTCGCTTTCCTTATCTTACCAAAACCAAGATCACCATAGTGATACTCTGTGCTTATATGACATCTTCTACATTTTACAGCTTAAAAAATTATTTCCAATGTATATTGGGAAACCCTGGTTCTTAGAGATAAAATAATTGGTTTAAGGGCCATAGTAAATATATAGGAAAAGTAGTGGGGAGATGGAACCCTGTGCTTTTTAGTATATAGAGTCTCTTCTATGATAGTATTACTTTCTCTCACCTTTATTAATATTTATTTTTTTCAATAGATAGCCAGGCAGCAGGGGTTAAAAATACAACTGCTGAAGGTACAAGATGTCTTCATATTCAGAAGACTATGGCAGGCATCGTCAATTATTTCTGTATTTTCAAAACATGCGTATTTTTTTGGCATCAGAGAAATGCCCCATCTTCAGAAGCACAGCACTTGTCTGAGTAACTCCCTCTGCCCCACCTGAGTTGCTAGATGGAGGTGACAGAGAGGAAATTTGTTCTCAAGGGATTTGCTTTTGACTCAGGAGACTTCTCAGGTTGAGAATAGCTGTGTACTCTAGGTAATACCCGTCTGCAGTGAGGACACTTTTCTGTCTGAGGGGTGCTGACTCATCTTATAACTGGTTCCCTCAGCAGTTTAGCTGGTAGCCCACAAAGCTGTTGGCTGCTGAGAACAGTGCTTTTTATGGAACTCTTTCATTTACTGGTTTCATAGACACACACACACGCACATACACACGCATGCACACAGACACACATACATACACATGCACACACAGACACACAGATATATATACACACACATGCACATACACAGACACACATAGAGACACACATACATACACATGCACACACACAGACACATATGCAAACACATGCATGAACACGGATATACACATACATGCACACACATAGACACAAAGACATACACATACACATGCACACATACACAATACATACACATGTACGAACAGACACACACACACACACACACACACACACACACACATATATATATATACACACACACATGCACACACACAGACACATATTCATGCATACACATAGATACACAGACACACAGACATACATATGCACACACAGAGACACACACACAGACATACATACATACACATGTACACACACAAATACAGACATACACATATACATGCACACACACAGAGACACACATATACATACACATGTATATACAGAGACATACACATATACATGCACACACACAGAGACATACACACAGTCACACAGACATACACATATACACGCACAAACAGAGACACACACACTCACATATTCCTCTCTCACATGTATGTGTCTTTGCATGTTACTATGGGAGGCTATGGAGTGCCGAGTGCCATGGCATGCCTGTGGTGATCAGAGAACAACCTCAGACATTGGCCCTTGTGTTCTACACTGTCCCGAGCAGTCTCTTTGCTGTTTGCTACTGTGATGAACCAAGCTAAATGACTCACAGGTCACACGCACAATCTCCCAGTAAGAGTGCTGGTATTACAAAGGTCAGACCTGCATCTTTTTATGTCTGCCCTTTACATGGGCTCTGAGGATTTGAATCAGCCCTCATGCTTACATAGCAAACACTTTACCCACTGAACCATCTTCTAGCTCCTATTTAAAAAAACACTCATTAAATACTTCCCAATATGCCAGGCACTGTGTTGAGAGTTGAGGTTTGTAAATAAACTAGATGAAACGAAGGCCATTCCTAAAACCTGGGCCTAATTTATTAAAAAGTATTAATTAATCCTCTATATATAGTAAAAAATGAGGGTGACTAGACACCATGGGACACTGAGAGTGTGAGTCCTACACATATATTATATATATATATATATATACACACACACACACACACACGCACACACATATATGTGTATATATGTGTATGTTATAAGAAAAAGCTTCTTGATTTTGAGCTGAACAAGGGATGAGGTTGGAGAAACTGAGAAATGGTCTAAGCATCAAGTAAGAGTAACAAAAAAATCTTGAGGAGGTTTTATTTTGTTTCATTATTTTCCTGGCTGGCAGAGAAGATATGATGGTGGAGGAGATTTGGGAGGGGAGTGGTTACAGAGAGGGAAAATTCAGTCCTAAAATATAGTATCTGTTTATCAATGACACTTTAAGGAAGACACATAGCAAGTGCGTTCGGGAATATCCAGACTTGTTATGGAGAGCTTTGTGTAGGGTGTTTGCTAGATAGACAGGTGCACGGGGTGGGGGGGTGCCTTGTCAGAGGGACTGCTTCAGCTGACCTCTTGCCAAGTTAATGGGGGATCTCTGGACACTAGGTGACGAAATGGGAATAGGCTGGCCAGAGGATGCTGGGAGTTACTGGAGAGGAGGAGACTGCCACTGAGAAGCAGGGTGTTGGTAGTGCTTTGTCTGTGACAAGGAAGGTTCCTGTGGCTGGCATTCCATCACTAAGGTTGCTTGTTAACCCAGGGTGCACAGCCAATCTGGGATGAAGTCATCCTGAATGTGTGGTAGCCTCAGCAACAGATGATCCTATAGCTTCTCTGTAAAGCTTCAGATGAACTGTTGAAGACTGCAGGGACAAATGTGTCATTCCAACATGGTAGATGACATAAAATGGAATTGTGGGTATGAATGTGTGCTGACTTTTGTGCAGGTGCTCATCACATGTGTGCGTTTGGAGGTCAATAGGTGTTAGTTTTTGGAGCTGTCTTCTCTTGGGGAGGGGGTGGTCTTAGGACTTTTTGATTAGGGTTAAGATGGCTGATCTACCCTAATCTCTTCTTTTCTGTTTCCCCAGAGCTGGGATTACAAACATATACATATACCATAACACCTGGCTTTTCACAAGGTATCTAGTGATCAAACTCTGGTTCATACGCTTGCCAGGCAAGCACTTTACCAACCAAGCTGTCTTCACAGCCCAGGATACATTTCTGGATTGTAGTTGTCACTATTGTTTTCATCCCCGGATAGGTCTCTTCTATACCTAGACTTTCTTCTCTTGATAGCTTTGGCTATCCCACTGGGTCCCACACAGAGAAGTATGCAGTATACATTAAGTGTTCATAAAAGATGAGCATGTAGCCCCCTAACTAATCTACATCCAGTATTTCAACCAACCAGGCCTAGGAGTTTCATCTGAATCTGTTTCCAAAGAGCCAGTCTCCCCCGTGTGTGTGTGTGTGTGTGTGTGTGTGTGTGTGTGTGTGTTGTCAGAGTATATATGGAGGCCAGAGGGTTGACATTGTCATGTCTTCCTCAATTGCTCTCTCCCTCATTTTAAAGCTTTATTTATTTTTTTTATGTATATTAGTCCACACTGCAGCTATCTTCAGACACACACTAGAAGAGGGCATCAGTGTTGCTGGGACTTGAACTCAGGACCTCTGGCAGAGCAGTCAGTGCTCTTAACCACTGAACCATCTCTCCAGCCCCCCCTCATTTTAAAATCACATTTGTGTGTGTGTGTGTGTGTGTGTGTGTGTGTGTGTGTGAGCGCACTCAAGTGCATGTGGAAGTCAGAGGACAATTTGCAACACTGTTTCTCTTTTATCATGTAGGACCCAGGAATGGACCGTAAGACGTCAAACTTGGTGGAAAGTGTTTAATCCAGGGAGCTATCCCTTCTGACCTCCACCTCAGGATTTGCGACAGGGCCTCTCCTATAACCTGTAGCTTGCGTATTAGGCTTAGGTGGGCGGCTGGCAAGCCTCCCAAGATGGTCTATTTTCCACCTTCTAGCAGTGGAATCATCATCCAGGCTGCCTTCCCCACAACTTCTCATATGGATGCTAAGGGTCTGAACTTGGGTCCTCATGCTTCCATAGTGAGCACATAACCCCCCAAATTCCCTTCTGTTTTTAGCTCAAGAGCTGACTTGAGACCAACCCCAGGGCTCTTGTGGCTGTAGACAGGAGATGCCTTAATATGTGTGGTACAATCTGCAGATGGGGCATCAGCCTTCTTTCTGAAGTATAATTCCTGCAGACAGCCTAACATCGGGATTTAATAAAAGCGTACATATATTCTGTGAAGGGCTGAACAATAAATAAAGGCAAATTTAGCTTGCTTTCGAAGTGGGTGGACCCTGAAACACCAGTGTATTTGAAATGGTGTCACAACCTAACTACAGATGCTTCCCTTCTGGTCTGCCGCCATTGGACCATGGCACTAGGCTCTGATAAGACTCCATTTACAGTGAGCATGTGTTCTCTGTCCTTAAGTGTTTCTGATGTGCCAATGTTCCTTCTGTATTTCCTGTTTTATGTAGGTTGTAGCCCTCGGAGAGGTACCAGATGGGACTGTGGTTACTGTCATGGCCGGGAATGATGAGAACTACTCCGCCGAGCTCCGCAATGCCTCTGCTGTTATGAAAAACCAAGTAGCCAGGTTCAACGATCTGAGATTTGTGGGCCGGAGCGGACGAGGTAGGTCTCTGGTTTTTAAACTGATCCTGGGGCAAGCACATTAGGCTCTCTGATGCAAGCAGACTTGTCTATATGTAAAAGAAGTAGCTTCTTCTTCTTCTTCTTCTTCTTCTTCTCTTCTTCTTCTTCTTCTTCTTCTTCTTCTTCTTCCTCTTCCTCTTCCTCTCCTCTTCCCTTCCTTCTTCTTCTTCTTTCTTCTTTCTTCTTTACTGAAATAACCACCGTAGGTTTGCTTAAACAAATCCAGATGCCCTTGAGTGTTCTCCTGAGTAGTTAGGCCTTTTTCATTTGTTTTATTATATAGAAGAGTCAAACAGTGTTCTCAATAGAACTTGCTCCTAATTTCATGGGGGGTTAGCACGTAGAGTAGGGAAAAGAATGCTTAGAGGATCAGGGTCTGAATTATGAGGAGTCATGTGACTCGAGTGGACTGAGAGGCAATGGGGAAAGCAAAGCGACTGCTTTGCAGCTTTACTCTGAGTTGGAGTGCTATTGTCCTTTAGCAATGTCACCTGTGAATGATTTCAATTATTCTTGTAATGAAAATTGATAAAAATACTTATTTAGGCTTTTTTTTGTTTTGTTTTGTTTTGTTTTGTTTTTTTGATACAAGGTCTTACTGTGTAGCCCTGGCTGGCCTGGGCTACTTACTATGTAGACCAGGCTGGCTTCAGACCACTCAGAAGAATGACTATAAAATTGCCTAGACAACTTATGGGGATCACAATGGTTTCACAGTATTTAGGGTCTTCAATCATCTGAATCCACATTAAGATATTAGGAGTATTTAGCAGAATCACAAAGTAGGAAATGATCCTTTAAAGGATTTTTTCACCACAGTTTCAGAAATGGAATTATTTTTTGCTGGAGTCTCTAAGGAGACCAATACTTTGGGTTTTTTTTATTTACTTATTCTCCAGAGAGCCTGCTATTGGTTATTCACCTGTCAGAAGTATTATGCTCATTCAATTTATTGGATCTAATATTTCCTTAAGTATTACACTAAGAAGAAAATAAAAAAAGTGGGACCACTTTAGGACTGAGGTGAAGTGAAACCATGGAGCCTGTGGATTCGCTGCAGCCCAGGTTTGAGTCAGGAAATGAGAAACACCACTCTAAACTGTGTCTAATAATTACTCTCTAGTTTGGATCGTATGTCAAATTATTACCATTGTAAAAACTTGATAAGGGAAATTTAAGCAAGACTGTTTCCGATGAGGAGTTCTAGTTACTTTCTAGGAATGGGGCCAAGTAGTTAACTTAAGACAAAAAGGATGCATGCTAATGAGATGCTGTCGCTGAAAGGTGGTTTCAGCTGAAATGAAGTTCAGAGCCTCTGACAGCACCTAACTAGAGGGCTCCTCTGCTCCTTTCTGCTCCTTCATTAGAAGAGCAAGAACAGCTTCTATCTCCTGACTAGGTTTGGAGGGTGTGGGGTGGGTGCAGACAGTCACTCATCCTTTCTTCTACTCTTTTAGGCTTTTGTTTATTTTTTGGTTACTGTTGCAGGGTCATGATACAGTTAAAAGTTTCTCCTTTTTCCTCCTGGGAAAAAAAAAAAAAAGTAAACACAACGAGGCACCTGTATGCTCTAAATGTAAACAGGATGACGTAGCTGTATGCTCTGAACTGGGCCTTTTTGTTACTGTAACCGGAGCAGTGAATTTTAGTACTTAAAGGATGGGGCACTACTCTTAATTTTATTTTACAGACCCAAACTTGTGTTTTCATTTATTGTACTTTTGTGTTATATAGATGCTAAATCACATGTTATATAGATACTAAATCACCCCTCCCCTTTTTTTTCCCTGATCAATTTGACTAGAAACTATGGCGGAGTGATAGTGTACTTTGTAAACCCTCAACATATTTATTTAAGAAACTTCAAAAGGAAACAAAGGGTGTGTGCTGTTTTACTATATTGGCTTTCTGAGTTTTGGCTGGTTTCCCAAATAGCAATTTTTATATTAAAAAAAAAAAGACAGACTTAACTGCTTGCAGACTTTTCACGCATGGAAGATGAAGGAAGCCTCTTTTGATGAAGTGTAATTATGTCCAAACAGAGCTGACCCCCTCCCCCTATATTTCTTATGATCTTAACTGAAGAAAGTAGGATTTTTCCTTTGAAGCAGCCGGGACGTGGTAGAGGATCTGAAGTGCTCCAGTCTGCTGCCAGAGGCAGGATGGAGAAATTGGTCCAGACTTGTCTTAGAGACTTGGGGGAGGGGGTGGGGAGGAGTGGGTGGAGAGAGAACGAGAGAGAAATTGATTTATCGCTAATAATAGATTTTTATATTACTGTATTACTTTGAATAAGAGGAAGCAGGAAGATTGAGTTAAAATGGGGAGAGGAGAGAGAACACAGAGTGTATCAATAAGAGGCGGCTCTCATGAAAATGAGTCAGGTTTTCAGTGGCAGGAAACTCTTTAGCGTGACCTGCTTTTTACAAGACCATCTCCAGCTTCCTCTTTGGTTCCTGCTCATCTTCTTCTGTGTTGCAAAGTCTTCTCCGTGTGCTTCTTCAGTTGGATTCTCTCTCCCATCTTTACAAAATGTGTCTTTGATGGTGTTCATCAGAAAAGAAAACCAAAACAAAACAAAAACCAAGATCCATAAACATTATGTTTCTTTTAACCTTTTCACTGTTGAAACATAGACTCTCTGAAACTGAAAATTGGCCTTAGATTTATAAAGTAACCACATTTCCATGTTTCCATTCACCTTTGCTTCCTAGATCATCACAGGACCACAACGTTCAAAAATGCCCGATATAAAGTATGGCATCACTGAAACTTGCAGGAAGCTATGCAATGTCTCGTCCCTTTTTTCCTTAATATTTTACACAGAAGTGTTTAAAGTGACTTTGAGCATTTCTCCTCCTTCTTCTCTTCCTCCTCCTCCTCCTCTTCCTTCTCCTCCTTCTCTTCCTCCTCTTACTCTTCCTTCTCCTCCTCTTACTCTTCCTTCTCCTCCTCCTCCTCCTCCTCCTTTTGTATGCTTCCTGTCTTCTGACATCAAGCTTGCTGCTTTTAATTTACAAGTCTTTTAAAGCATTTACAGCACACAGAGCATGGTGTTTTGTCAATTTAGGATACAATCCTCCTTATAGTCTATGCCTTCTGGCTCTTCCTGGCAGCCTTTAAGGCTAAATTGGAATTGTCTTCCAGTGACAGTTCCTGCTACGTAGCTAAGAAACGATATGGCTTTGGGTGGTATTTCGGGATTAGCTCCTAGACGAAGCTGTGGATAATATAATTGGCTTTGCCTGAGCAGGATTCTCTGTGTTAGGGGGTTATGAATGCGTTTGCACGTGTGTGCTGACACGTGCACCTGTGTGCAGTGCATGTGGACCGCAGAGATAGATGCTAACATGCCTTATTCAGTCTCTTTCCACTGCTTTTTTCCAGACATGGTCTCTCAGGTAGCTAGCTGTGTCAACTAGCGCAGGCTGCTCTGTATTTCCCATGATCCCCCTGTAGTTTGCTCTCCAGTGCTGGAGTTACAGGCATACATCGCCATACTCTTTTTTTTTTTTTTTTAAATATGGGGGCTGAGAATCTGAGCTCAGGACTTCTTTACCCACTGAGCTATCTTCCCAGTTCAAGTAAGATCTGTGTTAATGTCATCCACAGTCTTGTATTAGCGGATCATCTATGGGTGGTAACTTTCCACTCTAGCACTGTTAAAAAACATAATCCTGGGAACTAGAGAGATGGCTTGGTGGGCTAAAAGCGCTTGCTACTCTTCAAGAGGATCCAGTCTGGGCTTGATTCCTAGCACCCCACATGGCTACTGACCCTGTTGGTCACCTTAGTTCCAGGGGGAATCCAATGCCTTCTGCTGACCTCCAAGGGCACCAGGCATACACGTGGTGGACAGACATAACTGAAGGCAAAACACCCACGCACATAAAATTATATAGAAAAAAATGTAATCCTGGATCCTTGGAAAATGGAAATTGGGAAACTTGTTTTAAGTTAAGGAAATCATGAGTGCCCACATAAACTTTTGACTCCGGAAATGCAGTATTACTGTAAGACGAGCTAATTAGTGAGTCTGGTCAGAGTTTCTGAAAGTTTCTTCCACACTGTAGGGGCTGGGGCTAATCAGAAGTGCAAAGAGCCCCTTTTGACTTTGCTTTCATTGTTAAAGCACAGTTTGAGCTTTAAGAATCCACTCTGAAAGATGAATTTCTTCCCCAACCTTACCTCTTTTTAAAGCAGATTTGTTCGTTTGTTTGGTTTTTTTTTTTTTTAAATTTCAGTTTTATTTATTCATTCATTTACATATATTTATGTTTATTTTATTTTGCGCATATAGTGCTTTGCTTTGCATGCGTATCTGTGTACCACATACGTGCCTTGCCTGGTGCGTAAGGAAGTGTCGAGTCTCCACGGGGTACTGGGAATCAAACCTGAGTCCTTTGCAAAAACAAGTGCTCTCAACCACTGGATCAATTCTCTGGTCCTAAAGGAGTTTTCAAAAGTGAAGACTGGTTTATCTTTGAGTATTTTGATGCTCTGGCCTTGAAGGGTGGATTTTGTATCTGGGTTTGTTTCTATATGGAGTGAGTTTCTCTGACTTTGGGAGAAGCATTGACAGCTTATTTATCCCAAGCAGGTTGTAAAGATTTAAAATGGAAACACCTCCCAAACCGGTCACAATATATTCATTGACATTATCACAGCAGATCCTTTAGAGACGCTGAGGAAAAGTAAGCCACAGGCATCCTTGATGGAGTAACATTAGCACCAGGGATACTGTCTTCCAATCAGGGCCTTTGGAGTCACTGTTAAAAATGGAATCCTGAGTCTGTGAACTACTGATCTCACCCAGAGAGTGTCTTAAAATATCCTAATTCAAATTCACTTTGAACCCAGAGACTCAGCCACTGATTTTAGTTCTTAATCCCCCCCCCCTCAACTTTTTGATCTGTTCCTGTTGACTTTGAGATCTTTGGGACTGGTTTAGACTCCTGGCTGCCTTAATTCTTCTGGCCGGTGTTAATGTTTATAACAGATCCTCTGTTCTGTGTGGAGTCAAATGACTTAAACCCATGTACTATCTCGTACGTAATAGCTACAACGCAACGTATCAGTGATGCTTATAAATAGATAAATTTATCTGTCACATTAATCCATTCAGGTTTATTGTTTCTTGGGCACCGGGAGTGAATGGGGCCACACCTAGAAGTCAGTTACTTATTCCCTTTTCATATTCTGCAGGGAAATAACAAAAAAATTCATTTTATTTCCCCTTGGTCATCATTCCTTCCCCTCCCTTTCCTCTATCCTCCCTCCCTCCCTCCCTCCCTCCCTCCCTCCCTCCCTCCCTCCCTCCCTCTCTCCTCTTCTCCATGCCTTTTCTTCCTTCTTTTCTATGTGGGAGAATTAAACCCAGGGCCTTACGCAGGCCATCTATCTCTGAGTTAAATCTCTACCCTAGAATATTTAAGGTCAGAAAGATTGGAGTTGAGTTTCTGATGTTTCCCGTTTATTAACTGTGTGACCTTGGGTAAATGACTAAGGTCCTCTGGGGAGAACCTCATTCGAATGGGCTTCCTCATGCTAGAACTGGGGTGAGGACTCTAACTGGGGAAGGTTAAATAAGATAATGTGGCTGTCACAGCTGGAGCTCACTGAGTTTCTAATCCACATTCATCCATCTTCTAGCTGCCCCTTCCCACATCCCTGCATCCCTTCTGCCTCTTCACCCCTGTAGCTATGGATAGCAGTCAAGGGGTCTTAAGACTATCCACACACAATAACTAATGATGTGTTTCTTAACCAGATTTTAGCAACTTACATGGTCTGGTTTGAAAAGAAAAGCCATTCAGTAGACTTGACAGCCAAAGACCTGTTCTCCATTAAGCCTGGCTCGGAACCTGTTCCATATTAAGCTATGAAAAGATTGCATTAAACTTCACATTGCTACATATTGTCTAAGATTTGTGTTTTGATTTAATACTCCCAGCTTTCAGTAGAAGGGGGAAAAAAAATCTGACCAAAAAAACAAAGCAAAACAAAGGGAGGCTTTTATCTGTTACAGGGGCAGCCGCTTGAGTACTGGGACTCGGCTTGCTGATGTCTTATTGAGTCACCGTTTCACGCCCCCTTTTCCTGTCTTGTAACAGTTTGCAGTTTTGACTATTTGACATGACTAACCATTGCAAATCTAACTGATTACAACTGTCAGTGAGTCTGTAGAACAGAGGCCAGCATCTCCTGGAGAAAGCAGCCATTCAGATCCCTTACCGCACTCTTCCCTGCCCCCTCCAGGTCTCCATCACTTTTAAGCTCATTAATTTGAAGCATCAGAGGGAATGTAGCAAAAGTAAAACTTCATGTTTGCATTGAGAGGTGCTGTTACTCTAGGGAGATCCTTCGAGATTTATCGATGAGATGTATGGTAGGGGAGGGGTGACTTGGGAGGACGAAGACTGCTCAGAGATGAAATCAGCTACCCCAGGTCTGTAAAGGCCAGGACTGGAGACATGGGCTTCCTTTGAAATGATCGCCATAACAGCTTCTCTCTTCTGTCTTATGGAAGTTCACCTAATCAGTTCACTCAGTGCTAAGGCCACTCGATGTAAATAACATCACCAGTAATAATTTACTATTGTCCTCTCAAGGGGTCATGACCTGATCCTAAATAAACACTTCTAAAATTGTCTGTCCTCATGCTGGGATGTGCTCCTGATATTGGAGAAAATGGAAAAAGGTAGAGATGCCTCTTAAAGCAGCCCCAGATTTTCTGTTCTGCTACCAAGGAGATTGCGTGGGGGTGAAAGAAGAGGCTGCTTGCCTAGAACCTCAGGCAAGATGCTGATCTTAATCGGGAACAAGTTTACAGGTGTTCTAGAGTGGCTCTCAGAGGGTTTCTGGTTTAGGGGAAGGATTCCTGATTGGTCGCTGCCTCAGAGATGCTGTGGTGAGATTTGGATATCTGTATTATTGTAGGGTCATCAATACCACCCATTTATAGTCACTGTGCTTCTCCTTTTACATCTGCAGGCAAGAGTTTCACCTTGACCATAACAGTCTTCACAAATCCTCCCCAAGTGGCCACTTACCACAGAGCTATTAAAGTGACAGTGGATGGTCCCCGGGAGCCAAGAAGTAAGTATCTGCCTTTCTATTGAAAATGCTAATAGAGTTTGTGGGGACCCTGTGAAGAATTCATTCTGAAGGAGTTAGTGTCACCGTCACCACATATGGGGTTTGTAAACTTTATCATATTTTATTTTTGCATACATTTTAGGGAAGGGCAGTTCATAGAACTTTACAGTTAATAGAAAATAAAATTATAGCTTAGCCTTTCCCACAGAATTGTTTAAGGCTTTATAATTTTGGGGAACAAGTGGATAGTTATCCAGTCATGATAACTTTTAGCTAAGAAACTCTGCTCATCCCTTCTGTGCAGTGGGTGGGGCCAAAGAGACCCACGAGGTGGAGGAAGCAAATTATAAACTTTAAAATCTTAAGCTTAGTAAAAAAGTATTTGTGTGTGTTTCCCATGGCCAAGAATGCATTTTTTTTTCTTTTCTTTTTTTTTTTTCTTTTAGCTCGCCCACTCAGTTCCCTTTTTGAAGAACACAGGGCTTAATTACAAAGAATTTATTTGCAAATGATAACTTGCTTCATTGTTACAACATGGTTGTCTGGCCATTTTCTAGTAACTGTTCTAGATAGTTTCTTTAACAGAGAGATATAAACCAGGTTTATGTCCGCCTTGTTTTCTTTGTCTATGTATTATAAAGCTTTATCCGGTGCTCAGCTGAAGGTAGTGTCTCTGTCTGGATCAGTATTTATTCTTTTCCTGAATCTGGGTCAGACCTGACTGATTTCCACTGCCGCCCACAGTAACTTGAGCAAGCTTGGCATAGCAGCATTGAAGTGCATCTACAGAGTAAAGTTATTCCAAGTTGAAGTGTGAAAAGTTCTGTACCACATAAAATAATGTAAATATCATAGAATGCTCTGCCCTGGCTGGCTGAATGTACTGGAAGTTCTAGGCATTGCAATTAGGAAGTTAAATTTGGCTTTTGATGGGACAGGAAGCAATGGAAGTGTTTGTTCTAGGACAATCTCCCACCTAGACAGTGAGGACTGATTCTTTCCTTCCCCAGAAGTAAGAGAGGAGGCCTAGAGGGCTTTGTCTCTCTCTGTGTGGTGCATTTTGTAGCAATGGGATCAATCCTACAGTAGCATCCCCAGCCCCAACTCCTATGCACCTGTGTTGGTCACAAAGCTTGCCTGAGCAAGGGAGGTTTTCTGTCCTAAAGAATCTTTGAGGCTTGTTTTCTCCTTTCATGTGTAAGGCTTTCTTCCAAATTCCCAATGTTGGATCAGGGCTGGCCCTGCCTGATCATTTGGGGAATATCCTATTAGGTATTATGATTAATGGCCCTCTCTCTCTCTCTCTCTCTCTCTCTCTCTCTCTCTCTCTCTGTGTGTGTGTGTGTGTGTGTGTGTGTGTGTCCTCAAACTTTAAATCTCAAGGATCAGAGGTCACGAAGCACAGATGAAGAGGGCACATCAGGGATGTCTTGTCTGGTTTGAGCTTTGCTTGTCTTTTCTGGATTGCCATAAATCTGGGTTGATTTCCTTCTGAGGCCAGACATCTTCCAATCATTGGCCTGACAAGTCCTTGGGTTGCTGAAGAGGCAGTCCCATCCCCCTAATGCATAAAGTGGCACAATGGCCTTTTTAAAATATTTATTCATCACCATTAATATTTGCCTTCGAAAGACGATGGTTCCTGCCCATCCCAGCTGCTTTCTTCAGCGCATAGAAAAGCCATTATTGTGTGTGCCTATCCGAGTGTATGTGTGTTTACTGTGGAGATCGGTGCTTCTGAGTCAATGGTTGTGAGAGAAGCAGGGAAGGGTTGGTGCCCACCCATTCTAAAGGAGGTGCAAACGGGGAGTGGGCTCATGGCTTGGTACACTTACTTCTGATTCCAGTGTGGATGGCGGGATCTCATTTCAAAGAGATTGTATTTGGGCAGCATGAATTAGCAGATAGATCTACTGGCTCATGAGGACAGACAAGTGCCCTGAAGGCTCTGGGGGCTGGGACTACGGGATGCATGCTGTATGTGTGAGCTGAGTCTGCGCTTTGGATAATCCTGAGGGGAGGGATGGGAAGCAGACACAGATCTACTAGGCATGGAAGACTGCCTGTCCTTGTAGCATTTCTTATAAAATAAATACTGTTTTTAAATGTGCCACTTCCCTGCCACTGTATGGTCCCTTGCCTGAATGTAGGGATGTATCTGGTATGCATGATTGGTTAACCCTACAACTTGGACATTGCTGGATTCTATCCTTCTGCCTTGCTCTTGGCCATGGGTCACAAAGACCCAACTGCCTTTTTACTGAAAAAACAGTCTGAACCATTACGCAAACAAGTGGTCACAGCTGTGTTTAAATAAAACTTTATTTACAGAGCTGGAGAGATAGCTCATCAATTAAGAGTGCTTACTGCTATTAGGTGACTCACAGCTGCCCCTAACTCCAATTTCAGGGGACCTGAATCCTTCTGGTTTCTGTAAGACCCCTGCATGCATGTGGTGCACATAAACTCAGGTAACACATAAAGAATAATAAAGATATCTTTTAAAAAATTCCTAAACTTTATAAAAACAACTGGTGGGTCAGATATGGCCCATAACTTGTAGTTTTCCATTCTTGTTCTAGATTTTCAAGTGACTTATTTTTATCAGCCATCAACAGAGAAAGGCTTTAGTAAACGGCTTCCCCATCCACAGAGAAAAAGATAATCAATACAACTGATCTAGACTCTCTTCCCTCCAGTTATAATTCCTGAAGTACCTGTGATTCACCATCCGGGTAGCTTATTTCTGGCTATAACTGTAGAGGCTTGAAGGACAGAAGACTTCGGGTTGTTGGTTTCTGTTTATCAGTGGAATTCCCCGCCCTTCACTTAAAGACCTGGGTGCATATTGAAACATTGTTTCCAGTGGCCCAGATGACTGGGTACCTACGTATTGTGAGTTCTCTGGTTGAGTCTGTTAGGTTGCTTAGACTGAAATCCCAAAGCCAGCATTTATTTGCTCTGGACACCAACGTATCTTCTGCATCAGTTGCTGTTAAGAACGTTAAACAATACACAGTATGTAAACTGGGTAGTGTGGTAGTTGTCATGTAGTAAGTGCTCATTAAACGCTAGCTATTACTACATTAATCTTCTCCACTGTGAGGAGTTTATAGTAAACTTTTAAGTATGCATCCAGGAAACAGGTGCCATGTAATCTGCTCTCTGCTGTGTTGCTTTTATTCCTCCCTGGAATAAAGCTTTACTAATTTTCGCACAATAGTAAATGACACTGATCCGTGTTATAAATCGTGCTTGGAGCACATATTTATATCACACTGCCTGGGGAGAGCTGTGCAGAGCTGACGGGCAACACGTTTGTGTGCTACAAACTCCCAGGCGGGGTGCTGTGTGGTACCCGAATCCCACTCTGGGGCCCTACTTATCAACCACACATCTGCCAAGACTTGCTTTTCAGTCAAAACTGAAAGGGCTCATCCTTCCGTGTTTTCTGTCTCTGGCAGCTGAGCCAGGCCTGTCGCATCACAAACAACTCCCTTTCTTAATATACACATCTGGCGTTGGCAGTTGGACTCACTTCATAAGAGCACATGATCATCACTCATTACAAGATTAAAAAGTACCCTATGGCATCATTGATGTTTTTCAACTTTGATCTCCGGCAGTTGTGATTCATCTCAGTTATAAAACTTCCCTTTAAAGCAACATAGCCCATGACTTATTAGAACCTTCATCTTAAGTAGCGTAAACATGAGAACGGGCGCACGTCCTTTGCAAAATGCCGTTTCTCCCCTTGGCCCAGCTTATCATTTTAAGACATGACATCATGCCGAAGATCCCAAATTTGTAAGTCTTGTACGGAGGCTCTGCGCTTTGACCTTCTGTTGGCAGCTTAGCTTTGAAGAGCAAGTGCCGTCTGTTCGCCAGCAGGAGAAGCCAGTGCAGCAGCGGCAGCCACCGTAATGCCTTTGGATTTCTAACTCCTTTACACATCAGTTCCTATTAGGATCCTCTGGTCTGCTTCTGCACTTGGCTCCAATGCCAGCCTGATTTAAAGAATTTCTGTAGGGAGGTGGAAACTCAGTTAGCCCTGCTGTTGTCCAGTAAGGGAACTAACGATGTTCTGAGTTAGTGAGGAGGACTGATAGAAACAGGTATTGACTGAAGAGCATGCAGAAGGTAAGTCACTATAGTTAGAATCACCTGAACCATCATACTGAGTCTTCAGAAATGACCCCCAAGCAATGACTCAAAACAACAACTAGTTCTTTTTTTTTATTTAAATAAATATTTTTCACTATTCCGTGGGCTGGCCAGGATTAACCTGGACAGTTTTTTTCTGATGGTCCTGTTTGGGGTCTGACATGTGGCTGTAGTCAGATGGTGACCAATACTGGACAGTGTACAATGGTTTCGTTCATGTGTCTAGTGCTTTGGCAGGGATCCTGGAAAAAGGGGTCTCCCTCTCCCATGGTGTTTCAGGGACTCTTCCTCTCCACATGATCTCTCTAGAAGTTCTCACAAGCTGTCACTGGTTTCCTGCATGGCAGTTCAGGGCTCCCTAAGGTTCAGAAGAGAGGCTGCTAGATTGTCTAGAAGCTGAGGCTTAGAGCCAGCATAGTGCTACCCTTCTACAGTGTCTTGGATAAACCAAGACACAGGTCAAGCACAGATACAAGAGGAAGGGACCATACAAAGTCAATGGATTGAGTGGCAGGTACGTGGTTCCCCAGACCATAAGTGTGAAAAAAAAAAGTCCCTTGACTTAAAATTGGGGCTCTTTAAAGTTCTGGGAGAGACTTCACATTACAACCACAGCTTCATTGTGAGTTGGGCAGATTTCACAGATGTATAGTGAGTGAAAGGAATATTACCTTGAGGTGCTGATATTAATCATGGTATTAATATCCAAGTGAGCCATACCAATATCTATAGGAGAACAGGAAAAAAAAAAAAACCAACGATGTCACAAGCCTGTCTTGGCAACACAGTACCCTGCAGCAGAAATTATGCATCCACAGGTAGACAAGCCTGAAGATCTCAGAGCATGTGCCATCCGTGTCTGACACGTGGCACGTGGTCTATGTGACATGTGGCACGTGGTCTATGTGAGTGGACCTCTAAGCACTCCAGTGTATTGAACCTCCAGGAAGTGAACCATCCACTCTCAAAGAGAGATTAAAAACACCCAAGTCTGTGCTTCCCATAGGACTTTGTTCTCTGTGGCTGACCACCTTTCCCTGCCGTGTTGGCAGAACGGAGACACCCCGGAGAACCCCTAACCCTTTTCCCACAGCTGCAGGGCACAGGCAGGCAGTGCCTTCTCTCTCTGCTTGACTTTTTAGTGTCTGGGAAGTCACTGTGCTTTAAGGAAGCACAGGATACTGTTAGCCCTTGTACTTTGGTTTATGTGGCTTGTGACCGAAGACACACCATTTCCTTCTCCTGTTTTACAGATTTCCAATAGTCCCCAAGGCATCAACAAAGTCAGTTCTCCAAAGAGGCTTTTTTTCCTCTGTATTCTTTTTTTTCCCCCAAGATTTGTTTTTATTTATGTGTGTATGCATGTTTGTGTATGGGCATGAGCCCATGGGCGTGGGCATTTGCTGAGGCCAGAAAAAGACGTTGGAGCTTTTGGGGCTGGAGTCACACAAGGTTATTGTGAACTTCCCAATGGGGGTGCTTGAAACCCTAACTTGGTCCTCTGCAAGAGCAGTGAGTGCTTTTAGATGCTGAATTATCTCTCCAGCCCTTCCTCCATATTCTTGGGACATGTCAGCTGGCAGAAGTTTTACCGTACTACACTGAAGGTAGATGTCAAAGCTGTGTCTCCTTGCTCTCTGCATAGCTCTGTTGAGTTCTGTCTCCCAGGCCTGTGAAGGGCTGGAGAGATCGGAGGGTTCAGGCTCTCTCTTCCTCATTCCAGAGAACATCTGGGATGGCTCACCCTTGTTCTCTGCCATGACTTTGTATCTTCCTTGAGCGTTTTCTGATGGCTGGCGTGACGTTTGCTTGTTTGGGAACGGTGGATGAGTGTTTAGAGCCTGTTCACTGGTGAAAAAAGGCGGGGGGTGGGGGTGGGGACAGGTAAGCTGTGTTGCATGGAGGAAGCACAGAAACACTTTCAGGTTGTGTGCTGTTTCTGGGACGGCTTCCTCTCTCCACATTCTCTGCTGTCTGTGAAGGCACATCCTAGGTCTTGCTTCCTCCTGATGCCAGTGGCCTGAAGTCTAGTTTTTCCTGAGAAACATCAATAAAAAACCCTTAACCTCTCTCTCTCTCTCTCTCTCTCTCTCTCTCTCTCTCTCTCTCTCTCTCTCTGTGTGTGTGTGTGTGTACATATGCATGAACACACATATGGGGGTATACATGTACACTTGTGAGTGTATGTGTGACTTTCTGTGTGTGTGTCTGTGTGTACATATGCAAGCACATGCATAGGTATAGGTGACTATGTGTGGGTGGGTGTACATGCTCACATATGACTGTGTATGTATGTGTGTGTCTGCACAGAGCACATGTATGTGGGGTCCACATGCGCATTTGTGAATGCTGTGTGAAGGTCAGACGGTCTTGTGGTTTCTGAGGCCAGGTCTCTCACTGAGCCTGCAGAGGAGTTCCCAGGATCTTCATGTATCTTCCCCCTCATTCCTGGCGTCACAGGCATGCATTGCTTTAATGTGGGGGCTAGGAACTCTGAACTCAGGCTTTCATGTTTGTGCAGTGAGCCTTTTACCCACCAGACTCTCCTGAGCCCTAAGCCTTTGACTAGTAAATTTTTACCTGGCTTGGTCACTGTTTTCCAAGGTGCCCAACCAAGCAACAGAAATTACAGGCAAATTCCATATTTTGATACTTGCAAACTTGCATCTATAAGCAGCAGCTTGACTGGTATAGATGCCAACCATTTGCCCCCCTCCCCACTATATAAAACATTATTTAAAAACTTTGGTAACACCAGGAAGATCCCTCCTTCCACCCCCCCCCCTCTCTTTTAAGGAAGCAGTGCTGGTAGAGGTTGGTGTCTGGTAGAGTTTGGTGGAATGTGCTTTCTAGAAGAGCAGTTTTTAAATCTCTTTCAGTACTTTTTTTTTTTTTTTTTTCTGTTGTTGACTGACTGTCAGAAGCTGGGAAGGTGGCCAAGAAGGAAATGACACATCGAGAGGCATTTTGCGTTGTGCAAGAGTCTGGGACTGATGCAAGGCTATATGGCCTGTTTACACATTCCTTTGCTAGCAGACTGCATGGCAGTAATTTAATTCAGGAGCGCATGGCATGCTGCAGCAAGGAGCCATGGCCTTAGCATCCTTTCATGGTAAATTATCGCAGCCGTTAAAACATGCTCATGTCTCTCCTGTGCACTCCCCTGGCTTTCCCGGTCTCGGCTTGCTTTCTCATCGCCTGGGACTGGAGTTAACAGCAGCTTTGCGGGGAGGCCCATTTTCCACATCCATCCATCCTAGTTGATGTATTTATTTCTAACTAAATATAGCATTCAAGTGATACGTGTGTCCTAGGGTTCTAAATTCACACACAGGTTCCATCCGAATGTGTCCGTACTTTGTCAGTTCAGGAACGGTTAGTTCTTAAAATAGCACTAGGGACTGAGGGGAAAAAAAAAAAGATTGATTTTTTTTTTTATGGGGAGGTTTTGTATTTGTTTATGAAAATCACTTTTCCTTCTTCTGAGAGACCATTTGTGATAGATCACTGAGAGATTCCTTGCTTCTGTGTTGGGTCATGTAGTATTTTACCCAGTGGCAGCTCGATTTGTGTTGAATAATTTATACTGACAGATGATAAGGGTTTAGGAAAGAGTCGTTGTTTGACTTTTGTGTGGCCATAATTGTTCCTAGGTAGGATTTTTTTTATATGATGACATTTATGCTGTCAACGGAAGCACGGCTTTTTCCTTCATGTAAAATTCGCATTTAAGTCTTAATTTGGACAACTTATGGAAAAGTAATTATTCTTGACTTTGAAGTGATTTGGGAAGCAAAGAGAACATAAAAACACTTAGTTCTTAAGGATTCATAGAACCTTTATAAATGATGGTTGAAATCAGAGACTCTTCAGGATGTGGTGTCCAAGTAGCAAATGAAAGGCTACCCCATGCTTCTAGAAACTTCTCTACTAGTCTGCTGTTCACTGGTGCTTAAAATCTATTTACTAGTAGAGCAAAGCCTTTCCATTAAAAATTGAAGATTGAAGCTTTAACGTATAATGTCTCCAGAAAAGATTAAGTCGGGCTTGCCAGAGTGTACGGGTCATGAGTCCCTGCTCACCTTGGAGACCTGGGATACCAACATTAAGCACTGTAGTTGGCTGTGGGCTGGCTCTCACAATGACCACTTCAAAGTACGTTTTGCTATTGTTGCTGCTGCTGCTGCTGCTGTTGCTGTAATTTTAAAGTAAGAGTGGTTTTGTTTTTTTTTTTTTTTAAAGGGAGGGCTTCTATATTTTGAACTTACCATTTTTTGTAAAGATCTCCTGTCATAGAATTTTCCTTGTCTAGTTTTATTCTAAATTCACATAGCATTCCTTTCCCTCTGTGGAGAAAACACATCCTGTAATTCTTTCCTTCTACTGATTACCTTTACCAGAGTGGTATTCATAATCGACTTAATAAAATTAATCATGCTGTCTGTCCTTGTTAAAAAAAGAAAGTCTACATGTTCTAAACTGTAGTTCCCATCTCTCCTAATGAGTGACATTTTACTTTGTCCTTATTTCAGACTTTTGGGATTGGTCCCCAGCGGTATAACCTGTTTATACTGATCTTACATTACTGATGACGTTTATTGATCTATTTACCCACCATTCTGGCCTTGCTTGCCTTTCTCTTGATCTAGGTCCTTCAGTCTTTTCCCTGATGACAACCGGTGGGTAGTCAGTGCTCAGGTTTTGTTCCTGAATGTCAGCAGTTGGGTGGGCTGGCTTCTGCAAAGTAATGGAGGTGATGGGACTCCATTTATCTGAGATTCACACTCCCAGGGAGTCCTTTGAGTTACGACTCCCAGGCCCTTGCTGGCTGGAGCAGAGTTTAAGAGAGTAGAATGTGGGCAGATGAACTCTCATGGAAAGATAAAGGGAAGTGGCTTTAAGGGCCTACAACTGGGGGCCATCAAGAGTTAGCCAGTCGAGGAGGAGGAGTTGGGAAAGAATATTCCCTAAGAGGAGGTGAAGAACGGGAGTGAACTGAAAAGTGAGTGATCTTGCTTCTTGATTTTTTTACCTGGCTAGACCATCAGTCGCTATGGAATTTTCTATTCCCATTTATATTAGAGAGCTCCATCACTGAACCTGAGCCCCAGATGTTATCTACCCACTGATCCACCAGTGACTATCATCGCATGCTTACGTCATATGCTTTTGGTCGTTTTAATGACAATCTAGCCTCAGAACCAAAAGACGCTTCTTTTAGATGTAAGTGGGTCAAACGAAAGGGAGATCAGAAAGCACATGTGTGAACCAAGAGACCGTGGTCTAAGGTGAGCTGTCTTTGGGCAAGGTGGGTATAGTGCCTGCAGTATATGGGTTGGTGTACCTCTCCTTGGAAGCAAGAAGCAGCTGGTGAGGAACAGGTCAGCTGAGCTCCACCCTGGGTGAATACGCTAGCATAGCTTTTGATTGGGAGGGTGGGGGCTTAAGATTGCACGCACTGTTCTCTATGCCTCCTGAGGGCTTGGGAGTGAGCAGGAGTAAACCATGGTCCCTAAAAGGCCATGGCCAAGGTACCCAATACAGACAGTTGAACAGTAAGTGTGGAGAAAAAGAGGTACATAAACCAAGAAGGGTTAGCCTGGGCTTCTAATCCTAGAACCTTGATTTTGGTTTTACTGTCTTAACAATCTGGCCCAACCTGAAGTGGCTATGTGTTGTACCCCAAAGATGGCTTCCGAGGCTCTCAACAGGGAATTGCCCTGTCTGGGCTGGTCCAGAGGGATGGTGTGGCTTTGCCTGTGGTGAAGGGAAGTGGATGATGTGTAAGACCCTCCTTTGAAGCCCTTGGAGCCATCTTAGTGACCTGCATGCACCTCTAAGCTTCTTTCTGGTTCTATTTCTTCATTCTTTAAATGTAAGTAGGCATGAAGACAAGTTCCCAGTGGCTGGGAGTAACTCCCGAGGAATGATCATAAAGTACTTGGCACCCATGAAGGGCAGCGTGAATATCAAATAGTAATTATACAGCGCCTTTCTGCCAAAGACTTCCAAACGCTGAGACATTACCTCATCGATTGTCTTCACAGCCCTGGCAGGGAAGCACTGGGCATTTTATAGGAAGGGAAACTGAGGCACGAGCACCTGAAAGCTAATTTTCCCTGTGTCACTCTGCAAGTCAGCAGATGATTTACAGCACTGGGCAAGGATCCCAGCTCTCTTCCTGTTCAGTTATCCATCACGAGAAACACTCTGGTGTCTCTGTCATTGAAGCTGGGGAAGCTTCCAGAATTAAGGCCAGTGCATTCCTAGTTACTGTCAAGAAGTGGGTGCTGTGAGAAACAAGCTTGATTGTGCAGTAGCCTCGCCAAACAGAGTAGAAGTCTGACGGATAAAGGAACACACAGACTCATGAGATTATATATGTATGTATCTCTGTGTGTATTTAGTGTGCCCTGGATTCACTCAGCAGCATTTATGTAGTACCTAAAAACCTTACGTCTTTTGAGGTGAAGTTAACAAGTTGTAGAAGTTAACCAACACTAATTGAAATAAAGCTAGCACTTGGAAATATACTAATCTTCAAATAATTACACAAGTAGGAAATGTAGACAAGTATGTGTGTGACAAAAATCCTTAGAGAAGAAACATTGGAAGAAGGGGCTAGAGGGATAGCTCAGTGGTTAAGAGCACTAGCTGCTCTTCTAAAGGTCATGGGTTCAATTCCCCCAGCACCCACAAAGCAGCTCATAACCATCCAGTCCCAAAGGAGCCAAGACCCTCTTCTGATCTCCTCAGACACTAGGCATGAAAGTTGTATGCAGTCATATGTGCAGGCATTAACAGCTATGCACACAAATTTCTAAAATAATTTTTGAACAGTCAAAAATAAGAAATTAATATTATTGGAGATACAGATGTATTTTATTGGCAAATTGCTTGCCTGGTATGCTCAAAGCCCTGGGTTCAATCCCCAACACTGAAGACACCATGTGGTGATATAAGAATGTAATTCCAGTACTCTGGGTTAGAGGAGAGAGGATTGGAATTCAATACTAGTCCCTGGTACACAGTGAACGTGAGGCCAGCCTCGGCTACCTGAGGACTGCCCACTCCTAAAAGAAAATCGCAATTATCTACAACAGTGTCTGTTTTCAGTGGTACTATTGATGCTGTGCTATGCACCACCCCAGGTACCTTCCTAAACTAGTGTGGATACTTGAGTGACGTAGTGGCATCAGCAAACATGGGATTCTGCAGAACAGAACAGTTGCTTTGAAGCTGAAAGAAAATGATTACTAGAAGCAAAAGTCCTTTGCTTTAAGTCAATAAGCCTGATACAGTTTCCAGATCATGGCTACCTCAGGCAAAGACTGGTCTTGCCTGAATGGTGTGAAGGTAGATGGTCTGAGGTGGCTCCTCTCTTCTTCTATCCTCTCCCATCACTAAAAACACAGCATTATGGCTGACAGCGTGTGTGTGTGTGTGTGTGTGTGTGTGTGTGTGTGTTTGATTGTTAGAGGCACATTTTAAAATCTAGATATTTATTGAAGTGGGAACATTTCTTCATTGACAAATTATTTCCAAACTGTCACTAACATGCTAGGCAGCTACCAGGAATAGAGTCAAAAGAAGAAAAGAATGATTATGGGGCCTGGGGGATGTGGCTCAGTGGGTAGAGCGCTTGCCTGGCATACACAAAGCCCTGGGTTCAATCTCCCAGCACAGCATAAATTGGTTGTGGTGGTGCATGCTTATGGCCCCAGCACTCAGAGGTAGAAGCAGACCCTTATCTTTGAGGAGCCTAATTTTATAGCAAAGATAGGTAGATGTAAGAAAAAGTAGATTTATCTATCGCATCTGTTCATAGACTGTGGAGGGAACTTACATAAGTCATAGAAACCAGTGGGCAGTGGAGACAGGAAGAACTCATTCTACAGTGGCTCAAGGAAGGCTCTCTAAGGGGATGACACTGGGTATAGAACCTTCAGGGTGAGAAGAACCCAGCTCGACACTCTGGGGAAGAGACTTCAGGGCAAAATTTATGTTGTGTGCAGAGGCCTTAGCATGATCCATATCCAAGTTGAGTATCTGATTTTGATAGGAACGAGGAGTCTAAAGATTGAGAAGGAGGAAATTTGATAAAAGAGTATGTAGGGATACTGCACTCTGAAGCCATGTGTTCAGTGATCTCCCTGTGGTTGGTCAGGCTCGAGTTGAGGAAAAGACATGGGCTCTCTGTGTCTTTACTCCGCTGGCTTCAAGCTTTCCCATTAGTGTTCTGCGGAGGTCTTTGAGCTTACTTTCCAAGTGAAGGTTCTGAGGAGTGTGTGTGTTCGTGTGTGTGTGTGTGTGTGTGTGTGTGTGTGTGTGTGTTGTGCGCGTGTAGACACCATGTGTCAAGGATAATGTCTTACACCACTTTTGGCTGAAGTGGACCAGATCAGATTAACTGGATACTGTGGAGGATTGTAAGACTCAGCTTAAGGTAGAAAGGGTGGAAGCAAGACTTTGAAGAACTCTCTTGAGGAAATGGAGTGGGTGCCCATGGGTGGGGATAGCGCATCAGCATCTGGCACTTGGGTCCCAGGCAGCATGTGGAGGGGCTTCTCCTAAAAATAAACCAGACATCACAGCAATCAATTACCTGTTGGAGCAAATTCTCCTGGGGCTGTGCACATGTAACACACGAAGATCCTGGGCTTTTCCGGACGATGAGAAATAATTCCAAAGGTGAACTGGGCTTCAGAACATGTGAGTGACATGGAATATTTCAGAATGTTTAGCAGAGACCATTGTTAATGATTAAAGGATTGTAAAATTGAACCTATAAGGATAAGTTGAAAGACTCGGGATTATTTAGCTTCAAGAAGAGGAGACTGAAAAAAAAAACTGACTTAATAACAGACTTGGAAATTATGAGACTTATTAAGCTCTGTATGGTGGCCAGCTGTTTTGTTTCTGGGGAAGTCGGAGAAAGGAGAGCAGGCCATTTAACTGGAGCATGAGGGATTTGGGTGAGATTTAAGGGAGAGCAGGCTGGCTGGGGGAGAGTTTCTGGTAGAACGGGTTTCTGGAGATGGAAGTTTGGAACTGGAGGACCCTTCGGATCCCGTGCATCTTTGCAATCTTTTTGTGCTTAGGACAGGCAGCAATAACGCCACCTTTCTGCTTCTAAAAATCAAAGGCCTGATTTCTGTTTCCCATTACGGTTCTGAGGCTCAGAATCACAGGGGTTTGTGGACATAAATGATGAGGGTAATTTGTCTTGCTTCAGTGGCCATTAGAATCTTTAATTGAGAAAAATATGACCCAAAAGAGGAACAGGTCTGCCATGTGATCCAAAAGAAAAAAAAAATCGCTATTAACCAGAGAAGATCCATTGTGAGGAATTTAGGACTTTGGGTGAGAATGGTCTCTTGGCAGAAACATTTGGGTTTATTTGATCTGTGTGTTCCAGGGGCCTAAGGTAGTGTTTTATGAAGTTGGTTCATTTTTCTCTTACTGAGAGAAATGGAAAGCGTTTCCAGGCTACACCAAACTTCGTTTAGCCAGGATCTTGAATGATATGATCCAAAAAAAATCACCCTCAAGGAATCCATGGTCACTTGGGAAGATAGGAAAGAGGAAGTAGGCCGGATTTGTTTCCCCAAACCAGAAACTTTTATGGATGTAAAAGCTGACAATGGTGTGAAGCCATTGGACAGGGCTGAGCTGTGAAAGAAAGGCTGGCTGGCCACGCCGTTCTTTAACTCAAGGCTAGAGATTGCAGGCAGCAGAGAGCACTGTTTGCTGAGATATTTTTGTTGTTTTCTCAGAGAACCAGTCATGTGTCACATGTCTCAGTTTGTACTATAACCCCATCCCCCTGCTCCCTCTGTGTGTGTGTGTGTGTGCAAGTGAGTTATAGGCCATATGTGGAACTTAGAGGACAACCTCGGACACTGATCCTTACCTTCTTGTTTAAGATAAAGCCTTTCTTGTTTGTGCTGACTGCACTAGGCTAGCTGCCTTGTGGGCTTCTGGCTTTTCTCCTATCTCTACATCCCATTTTCTAGAAAGCACCAAGATTGCAGGCACACACCACAGTGCCCTGCTTTACACGGGATCTCGGGATTTGAACTCAGGTCTTTGCTCTTGTGTGATAAGTGCTTATCCGCTGAGCCCTCTCCTCAGTCTCCTGCTTTATTGTTCAATCCTCCCTTCTGCATCAGGGGCACACCTTCCCAAACCTCCTTTGTAATAGCACATTAGCATATCTGCAGATGGTTTCCTTTAAGCAGTGGAAGGTTTGCTGATGAGATGCTGAAAAACAAAGCACACAGCCGTGTAGTTTGCAGATGAGTTCTTTGCTTTGAACTAAGTGGGTCCAGTTTTCTCTGAAGGGGGAAAAAAAATAATGAGATGACAAAACAGGCTTTGAAGCAGGTGACACAGAACAGGAAGGCTGAGTGGGTGTGGCACTAGTCGAGGGGAAGGGAAAAAGACTCCAAAAACCTATTTTTCTTTCTTTCTAAAATAACTTGGGTTTCTGGGATCATTGAGCATATTTAGACCCTGAAGCCAACGCATGGGTCACCATGACAGAGCCACCCACAGTCAATACAGGGTCAGAAGTCACAACCCACTTCCCTTTTATGCCTGACTTGCTTCCTTGTCTGTGAACTTTTCTTGATGGCTTTGGTACCGTAGGTCTTTATTTAGTTCTTTGAGTGGTTCCTATATTTGGGTGTCCCCTGTCCCTTTATTTTCAAGAACCCCATCTCCAAGGATTCTTAAGTTTGCAGCTGCTGGGCCAACCTGAAAGGGATTAAGGCCCCCCTCTTTGCCCTGAGGCCAGCATAGTGACAGTTGGAAAGAGAGCCAGAGGATGAGAAAGAGAGGGGGCTCTTGCGTAAGTCATTCCTTTTAAGGGTTACAAGTATTGCTAATCTTTATTAAATAACTCTTGTCTTTCCCTCCTTTATTGTTATACACACAGGGGCAGTGGTGGGCCTCGGGTTCCCTATTTTCTGCGACACCTTTAAAACATTATGAACTGTGTTTGACTGTTTTTCTGAGGAATCAACAGTGCAGCTGACTGTGTGCTGGTTGATCTGAAGTGCCCAAGGGGTCCACACTGCACCTGCACCCACAGGAGTCTCCCCTGCCCTTAGCAGTTCTTTTCTTCCCTGAGGATTTCTTTTCCAGAGAAAGACTGTGAGCGAGCTCCTTTGGTTTAAGTGGGGCTGCGGCAGAGGTCTGAGTAAGAGCTTTCCAGGTCAGGGCCCTGCAGAAGGCTGGCCGTGTGGCCTGGAGAATGTCTGCATCTCAGCTGAGAAGGACAAAGGCTTCAGTGAAGGTCTGCAGAGCCAAAGGATCAAAGGTGGACAATTTAGACAGGCTGTGATGATCCTGCGTGTTCATTCTTGAGGGGTTCCCTGAAGTCCCCTTAGCTAATTACACACCAGTGGCACAGACTGGATTTACAGGACAGTCTTTAAGGCCAGAGTTTTAGAGCTCTAATAAATAGGAAAAATGTAGTTGGTCCAAGGGGCAGAATTAATGCCTGCTTCTTGTGTGTATGTATGTGTGTGTGTGTATGTTTGTGTATAGGTGTGTGTGTGTGTGTTTGTGTGTATATGTATGTGTGTGTATATGTGTATGTATGTTTGTGTATAAGTGTGGGTATGTGTGTATATGATTGTGTATATGTGCGTGTGTGTATGTATATGTGTGTGTGTGTGTGCATGTGTGAGTGCAGGTTCATGTGTGGGAGGGTTAATGTGTGTGAGGAGGTCAGAGGTCAAGCATCGAGTCTCGTTCCTTAGGAACCATCCATCCACCTTATTCTCCTGAGACAGGGTCATGGTTCTGCCTGTCTCCTCTTCCCCAGCACTGGGTTACTAGAGTAACCACCAAACCCAGCTATTCTCATGGATGCTGGGCATGGAGCTCCGCTGCTTTTGCTTGTGCCACAAGGTCTGAGACGTCCCTCCAGCCTCACCCATTTCATGCACTATGAGCTCCTTTTTGTCTCTTTACTATATGATACTCATGCTTCTATAGTCTGCTAGGCCTTTTTACTGGTGCAGCATCTCCCTGGTAGAACCTGAATAACTCCGGAAGGAGGGATGCCTTGTCCTTGGCTATCTAGAAAGGGGCTAAGGGTGACCAGAAGGTACAGAAACTGTTTAATTGTTCTTAATTTGTCCCCTAGTAGCCCAGGGGAAACATTGAAAGGAAGTGAACAGAGAGGGCACATTGCAAGATGAACAGTCTCAAACACACACACACACACACACACACACACACACACACATAATTTTTTTTTTTTCTGAGGGTCAGTTGACTTTCAGTCACAGCTCTGGAGAAACCATGATGGGTTATGAACCTACCACCTCACTCTATTTTGTTGAAAAATAACATCTGAACTGGGAGAAAAAAATCTGACATTGAAAGGTGAAACGTAGCCTTTGTCCCATGAGATTTGTGGCCCAAATTGACCAGAGGAAGGAAGTGTGATGGTCTAGATAGATGGCTTTGGTTATGACCACTTTTGTTGCATGTTAAGAACACAGAGTCATTTATGGATGTAAATGAAAGCTTTACAGGGAAGGAAGAACTCCCTATATTGGGAGAAGTAGCCAGAACTTCTGGCTAATTTATACATGCTGCCTTTTGTTGCTTTTAAACTGGGACCAATTCCTCCAAAAAGAAAAAGAAAAAACGTATCGGACAATTCATTGTTAATGCATAATATAGTCTTGCTTTTATCCCAGCCTGGCCTGGCATTCATTGTGTCAAGGCAGCCTTGGTCTCTCAGAACTCTGTCCTATTCAGCCTCCCCAGCGCTGGGGTTGCAGAAGTGTGCCAAGATCCCGGAGGTGAAGGGTAGCCTAGTTCTAGCCTTATGCCACCCCTGGCCAGTTCTTGGGGTTGATTTGGATGGTTTTCATATCTGGAGAATGTCATCATAGAATGTTTTAGTGAGGCTTCTGGAAAGCTTAAGGTTTGCCAGTTATTTAACATAATTGTTGTAAAATACGATTTTATGTATTAGGATTGTGTTCCTAAGCATTTTCCACTACTTGTCAAGGAATACCCAAAGCTAGTCACTGAAACCCCCTTTTAAGCTTTCAATTTTATTTTTTGGTTGGTGACCCGAATTGTATTCCAGTGACTGTTGAGAATTACATTAGGTTTTTTTTTCTCAGTAATGTTGGCAATGAAAATGAGTCAATCTTAAGAAAGGAGAGCTGCTTTAATAACATGTCCTTATCCTTTACGTGTATATTAATTGAGTAAGCATTCGTGTAGAGAGAATCTCTTAGAAGCAACACCTGTCAATTAAAAAGCCGATAGCCAATGAACTGAAGCAGGAAATAGGAGGTGGGACACTGGCAGGAAGAGAGGGGATTCTGGGAAATATTGAGCGACTAAAAGAAGAGACTCCCGGAAGACGCAGGGAGGGACACTGCCAGATATGCTCAGGGAGACTCGAAGGAAGAAGCAGGTCAGAACTGAAGGAGAGGTAATTAACCATGTGGAAGACATAGACTAGGTTGAATGTTTAAATAAGTTGTGAGTTAGCCAGGCAGTGGTGGCGCACGCCTTTAATCCCAGCACTTGGGAGGCAGAAGCAGGCGGATTTCTGCGTTCGAGGCCAGCCTGGTCTACAGAGTGAGTTCCAGGACAGCCAGAGCTATACAGAGAAACCCTGTCTCGAAAAACAAACAAAAAAAAAAAAAAAAAAAAAGAAAAACAAACAAAACAAAACAAACAAAAAACAAAAAACAACAAAAAAAAATGTTGTGAGTTAATGAGAAAATAAGCCAAAGCAATGGCCTAGGCATTTAATAATATATAATTGATCTCGGAAGCATTGCTGTTGGGAACTAAGTGGCCAGGAAGAAAAAAACTGATTTATTTTTTTACACATTCATCTTTGGCTTGCTCTTGTTTAGGGCCTTTTAGTGCCAGTGCTGATGAAATAGCTCTGAGAACCTACTGAAAAGGATGCCAACAGAACGGGGATAAAGCCGAGAGGAGGGCTTACTCTTTAAGCTTGAGTACATCTGGCCATAGAGGGCTTAATCTGTAGAGAAAATGAGCATCTCCTCCACCCCCTGATTTCATTTCCAATAACTTCTATAAGCCCATACATCGTAAGTCCTACAATACTGCCAATCATGCCAGCCATCCATTCCAGCCACAATCATGCTGAATATACCTTCTAGTCTTGTCTCCAGAACACCAGCTCTATCCTCGAGGATCCCGGTTCTCGGTTTACCGGGTCATCTCTTTGTGTACCTTCTCAGCTTTCTTCTGTCCTTGAGACACCATACTTCCTTTCTGGCCAGGGCAGAGGAACACTGCTCCACTTGGCATCAAGTGGACTTGATCCACTTGGTCCCTGAACGCATTTGAATTTGAATTTTGTTCCTGAACTAGTTATTTTTCGTTGCTATGCCCAAATACCTGCAAAGAAGCCACTTACAAGAGGAAGACTTTATTCTGGCTCAAGGCTGGCTCAGTTCATCATGGCAGGAAGCTATGAGGACAGGAAATCTATTGGTGGCCTTGGAGGCTGCTCACTCACATCCTATCAGATCATTGCAGAAACAGGGTGGCGTTGTTCTTTAGTGGGCCATCTTCCTCTTCCCTTTTTATTCAGTCTGGGACTCCAGGTGATGGTACGGTGGTGGTACCCAGATTCAGGTCATGTCTTTATCCTATTAATCCTCCCTGGAAACCTCCTTACAGATATACCCAAAGATGAGCAGTATTCCTCATTAATGTCCTAGGCATTTTTCAAAATCCAGGTAGGTTAGCAGTCAGAATTAGCCATCACAGGTTCTACAGCTGAACAGAGCAAAACAAACAAACAAACAAACAAACAAACCAAACCCACTCATCTAATGTGAAGTACATTTCTGTGGTGTGGAGAGGATACAGTGTAATGTGTACTGACTCCTCTTCCACTGGAGTCTTCTTGTCCCTTTTACAAAGGAGGAAACGGAAGCACCACTTGGTAGTGCTGTTCTTCATGGCAGGAAAGTTACCTTGCCTTTCTTACGTCTGGCCAGTATCTGTTCTACGGCTTGAATTTCCTGGGGTAGTTCTGGGGCAAAAACTATGTATCAGAGGTCAGAAGGAGTCTAAACTAATTCAGAGACCCAAATATTATTTTATCTGTTGTTGGCAGGAAGCATGAAGGATGAAGGTCTAGGATGTAAAGCATAGAGTTCTGGGAAGGAAAGCATCATGGGAAGGAAAGCATCATGGGAAGGAAAGCATCATGGGAATCAGCTGTACATGGGACCCCTGCAGGTGCCATGAAGCCACGTGTTCTACTTGGGGAAACTGGAAAGAGCGTTAGTCATGAGGACTAAATAATCTCACCTACTACATAGGATTTGCTTTTTATTCCCTTTTAAGATCTCATATATAAATATTATGCTACTGTTGAGAGGCAGAAAGACTCTCTATTTTTGGTAGATGCGGTGGAAAGTGTTCGGTTTTTTTAAGTTATAAAACTAGGAGACTGGTAAAAAAAAAGGCTTATGTGTGATTCGCAGTGTTTCTGGTTTCTTTGTTTACATTTCAAATAGCACTTAATTAATTACTACATAAGGAAAACATTTGTAAAAGCTGCAGAAAATTCAGAGAGCATAAACATGTCATTTCAAACACAGCACCACAGAGGACTTATTTCATATTTAGGTATAATTCTTGTAGTATCTGCTCCTACATGTATGCTGATACATATGAATGCATTTGGGTATACCTCATATTTTATATGTTTTCTTCACCTTCTAAGCTGACTTTGTCTTTGGATGGCAGTAGCCAGCTGTCTGCTGATCATCTCTCTCAACTCAAACTGAGAACTCGTCTGTTTTGTAAAGATGACCATTCTAAAACCTACTTTCAAAAATCGGTGTGAAGACAGCTCCTATCTTCATTCCTCTCAAGTGTTGTAGCGTGCGGCATTGGTCATTTCCTGTTAAGCTTGCCTGCCTCACATTGTGAGTTGGCTCCTTGTTTACCTTGTGTGTTCTCCCCGTCACCATTTCTGTGTTAGTGGACGCTTTCCACATGTGGAGTTTCATAAAACTCCAATTGGCTATTCTGGGCACCATTGACCTGCTCTGAGAGACTCCTGGGTCCCGTCTTCAAACTTCTTCAGAAGTTGCGTGCGTCGTCCTTCGGAGGGGTTCTCAGGTGCTCTGGTGGCTTGATTGTGTCACTTACAAAATTCGCTGTTAATACTATGACGTCTCATCTTGCCAGTGAGAAAGAAGGTTTGCGGAGTTGAAGGCCTTGACAGCCTTGCACACCTCTAGTGACTACTTTAAAAAATGGTTTAATGTAACTAAGACTTAAGTTAAACGTTGAGATTTGAAGCTGAGAATACAATGGGAAATACAGAAAGTGTTACTAAATTGCCATAGTCAAAATAATTTAAGATTGCTTTAGCATGTGTGTGTGTGTGGTGTGTGTGTGTGTGTGTGTGTTGTAGGACTTATATAGAGGCAAGAGAATTGAAATCAATGTGGGGAGTTAAGTATTGGTAGTTTTACTGTTATTGTTATTATCCTCTTTCATTCTGATGGAGCATAAAACAAAAAAGGCAAAGTCTGTGTGGGGAAGCTTGCCTGGTTACATTGACTTGCTTGTTATTTGGAGCAAAATGCTTAGCTAAGTCCCACCAACAGCAAAGGCTGCAGTTTGGATGCAGTGTCACCAATCCTATGGGTGCTGGACTTCTCGCTTGCCTGTCTTCACAGAAGATGGGGTGTCTAGGACTAGGCAGGGGATGGGAAGATGCAAGGTCTGACAATGTCTTTTCTTATTCCCAGAGCTCAAGAAAGATGAACAATGGTAGGATGTAGACTCAAGCCTCTAAGATGCGATTGTTCATAAGAACACCTGGAAAGGTTTCAGCTAAGAAGTATCTGGCTCGGCAAATGCCTTTAAAAAAAACATGCTATGAAATCTATCTGTACGTGCAAACTGAACTGTTGTTACTCTCCGTTCCGAGCTTTTGAAAAGAAGGCCAGCCTTTAGTGGTTGGTTTTATTTTAAAATAGAAAGCAGAGGGAGGAAGAGGTGCAGCCCAGGGCTGACCTCAACTCACGATCCTTCTGCCTCTGCCTTTCCAGCCTGTCCTACCAGCGTGTGCCACCACAACCAAGTGCTTGATTTTAATGTCACAGAGGCTTAGTGAAGATGAGAAGAGAAGTTGGAGCCGGAAACTGGGGCCTGTATGTCCACAAAACAATGCAGGGCGTTGTTGGTGTCTTAGATTGGGAGGGTCTGAGAAGGTGAAATCAGAGGCTCAGCCAACCACTGAGGTGAAACATTCTACAGGTTGGATGGTGGTGGGTGTGCGCCTTCAATCCAGCCTTGGGAGACAAAGGCAGGCCGATCTCAGTGAGTTCGAGGTAGGCTGCCCTACAGAGTGAGTTCCAGGACAGCCAGAGCTACACGGAGAAACCGTGTCTCCAGCCCCCCCCTCAAAAATAAAGCTCTGCCAGACTGCACATTAGGTGCTGAAGCATGTCTTCACATTTAATGAGACCAGTGCACGAATGTGCTTTGACAGACTCTGTGGACTCCAAACAGAGACGTGAGTTCTGAGGGGTAAAGTTAGCGATAAGAATGGTATTACAGAAAATGTAACATCTGAAATTGTCTGTGTGCCTGGGTGTATAATGTTCGAGTTCCCGAGCATGTCCGTGCAAGCCAGAAGTCAACCTTCAAGTGATCCACGGGTATTGTCCACCATTTTTGTTTGCTTGTTTTTCACAGCTCCTACCTAAGGCTGGCAGCCTAGTAGCAAGCCCAAGGGATTTCCCTGTCTCCATCTCTCCAGTGCAGGCATTAAAAGTCCATTGACAGTGGTTCTCAACCTTCCTAATGCTGCAACCCTTTCATACAGTTCCTCATGTTGTGGTGACCCCCCAATCATAACATTATTTTTTATTGCTACTTTCTTACTGTAATTTTGCTACTGTTAGGAATCGTAATGTAAATATTTTTGGAGCTAGAGGGTCGCCAAAGGGATCGCAGCCCACGGTTTGAGAACTGCTGGTACACTGGGCTATTTTCTTGTTGTTTATTTACTTACTGTGTGTTTGTTGATTATACCTGGGTCCTGGAATGGAACTCAGGTTAACCCGTGTCCCCAAGCTTGCACAGTGAGGACTCCACAGAGCGACCTCCTGAGCTTAGCGTCTACATTTCTTAATGAAGCTAAGTAGAGTAGGATTTCGCTTTGGAAATCTGGAGCATGAGAAAGAAGCGGTAGGCTAGTGTGGGCTGCAAGTGTGCACTCATTGGAAGTGTGCACTCATTTAGTGCCCTGTCTGTGTCAGTTGGTAAGCAGGGTCACTGCCCGGGGTTCGAATCATTTTTGCCCAGGAGAAATTAAGTCAACAAACAACTGTTGATATTCTCCCTCTCCCTCTCCCCTCTCCTTCTCCCTCTCCCTCTCTCTCTCTCCTCTCCCTTTTCCTTTCCCTCTCCCTCTCCCTCTCCCCTCCCCCTCCCCCTCCCCCTCCCTCCCCCTCCCCCTCCCTCCCTCCCTCCTGTGGAAAACCTTTAGCTTTGCAGCATGTTCTTCTCGCTCTCCTCTTGATGACTCTTTCTTGTCCTCCTCTTTGTGACTGTTCAGTCCTGTGCAGTCTCTGTGCAGACCCCCAGAGTTGAAATCTCACATCCTCTCTTCATCCTAAGCTCTTAGTTTAACCTTCCTGCTGACTTGACTTCGGCTCAGTTTCTTGGCTCTCTGGGCTTTCCATGTTTTTACTTATTTTTTATTATTGAGGTTTCATTTATATTTTGTTTCTGTTTATAGACATTGATTTTTTTGTTATCATATTACTCTCTTCTCACAAGAAAGAGTCCATATCAATTCTCTTTCTTCATTAAAGTCTTTACATGTAGCATTACCTAAAACAACAACAACCAAAGCTGCTCAGTGTTGACCGTATATAAATGCTCGTCCCAGCTCTCTCCATTTTCTAAATCAGCCGTGTAGCAGCAGGCTTCTTGAACTATTCTGCATATACTATTCCAGCTACATACAGATTGAAATTTAAGGTATGCTGTTCTCATAAGGCATGAAAATATGGTTCAAAAGATAGCAATCCATTAATCATTAATACAGTTAATATTGAATTGTATAATGCAATTACATGCTTATTGTATCTAACAAGTATTTATTGAGTTCTACTATAATTGGTCAAACATTGTTTTAAAATATTTGCTTAGTTTTTTGAGACTTTTCCATAATGTATTTTGATCATGCTCATCCCCCTTCTGCTACTTCTTCCAGATCCGCCCCTACCTCCCTTCCCACTCTGCTCTGTGTTCTCTTTAACAACAAACACAAACAGTGAAGTCCAGCTTGTACTTGGCTGTGGGGCAATGCACTGGGGCTTGGTTCATTTACAGGGCCACACCCTTAAAGAAAACTGACCCTCTTCTCCCAGCAGCTAGCAACTGGGAATAGCTCCTTCACTAGGGCGGGACTCCATGACCACTCCCAACACTCATGCTGAGATTTTGTCTGGCTTGAGTCTGCACAGGTTGTGTATCCTGTCATAACCACTGCATTCATATGTGCAATGGCACTATTGTATCTGGACAACCTCTTCTGTTGTATTTATCCACTGCCTCTGGTTCATGCCACTTTCCAGCCCATTGTCTACAGTGATATACCTTAGCCTTGGAGAGGGGGTGGGGATATGGTATAGATGTCCCATTTAAGGCTGAGTACTTCACAGTCTTATTTCTGCACATTGACTGGTTGTAGGAAGATGTTATACTCTATGATGGGGAGTCTCCCTTTAACAGACCTGCTTTCCTTTACTATGTTGAAATAAAGAAGACAGTAAGCAAAGTATTCATATATTCATATATGCATGTGTGTATGTGTGTGTGTGTGTGTGTGTGTGTGTATGATGCTAAGTGCTTTAAAGAAAAAGAGAGGAAGGAGATAGAGTTCAGAGTTCATGGTGGCAGGTACATTCTTTTTCATCCATGTGTAGTAGATGGGGCAACATGTAAGCAGAGAACTGAATCTCATTAACAAGTGAATCATTTAGAAGTGTCCAGGAGGAGGATCTAGGCAGTGTGTCAAAAACAGGCATTATCGCTAAACCCTTTGGCTTACTTAAGGCCTACCAAGGAGGCCAGATTGGTCTCAGCAGAGTGGGTGAATAGGTCCTGTGAAGTGCCAGAGGTAGGTTGTGGCACAGACATGATACCTGAGGTAGGTGTGCACAGACATGATACCTGAGGTAGGTGTGCACAGACATGATACCTGAGGTAGGTGTGCACAGACATGATACCTGAGGTAGGTGTGCACAGACATGGTACCCAAAGCCTAGATCATGTAGGGTTTAGGTGTGTCAACCTGTGGCATGCAGGCTGCACGTGCTTCAGGCTAGCAGCAAATTATAAACTTACTTAAAACACTAAGAGCTATTTTTTGGTTTTTTTAAAGGGTTATTTTAGTGTGTGCATGTGTGTGTGAACATAGGCCACATGTGCGTGAGTGCTCTTGGAGGCTTGTAGAAGATACTGGTTCCTTGAAACTGGGATTACAGGCAGTTCTGAACCATCTAATGTGGGTGGTGGGAACCCAACTTGGGTCTTCTCAAGTACTTAGAGAGTGATTTTAAGTGCTGAGCTATCTTTCCAGCCCTTCCTTCCTTTCCTTCCTTCCTTCCTTCCTTCCTTCCTTCCTTCCTTTCTTTTGTAATGTTCAGTGGGGACTTTGTAATGACAATGTCCCGTTGCAGTGCAGGTTGGCTGTGTCAAGCCCGGAGTGGTATTGAAAGCCATAGAGCAGAGGAAATCCTGTTAGATAGAAGAGAAAGCTGAGGACAGAGCTCTGGGAAAACACTCAAGATCTGAAGTCAGATAAAATCAGAGAGCTGGTGAGGGCCCTGGGCAGGTACAGCCGGTGATGTGGGAAGAGCCCCAGACAGTACAGTGTCCTGGAAGCAAGGACTCAGCGTTGCAGAGGCATGTCCCCTACTGTGCTTAATGTTCCTTTCTAGGAACTACCATTGGACTGGGCAATATGGGAGCCATGAGTGACCTTGACCCAGGGGATCCCAGTGGAGAGACAGATTCCCAAGGCTGGAGAAAGTCAGTAATGGTGCAAAAAGTAGGCTCAAGGAAGTTAGCAGTGGCTTCAAGAGTGTTGGCCATGAGGAGGGGAGAGGATCTGAGGGAACAGAAGAGAGGAAACAGCATGACAGGAAGCCCATTTGGACTTTGGGTTATAAAACTGAAGCCCTCACTGTGACATGTACGAAGTGAGTGGCCTTCGACAAACCGCTTTCCACTCCAGGGCTTCTGCTTCCCCATCAGAACAATGTTAATGAGAAAGCCTATGCATAACGAGAGGCTATTTGTAAAGGTGATTATAAGAGAGAGTTTAGCAAACGTTTGTCATTCATGAGAGACTGGAGTATAGCTTTGTGGTAGAGTGGGGGGACCCTAGAGTCTATCCCTAGCATGATCAAGGCAAATCAATGCAGGAACTGTCACATAAACACAGTACCCGTGTGTTTGTTAGTGTGTGATAGAAATGCTAAGGGAAAGGCAAGAACGCTGGACGAAGCTGAGCCCTGAAGAAGATGGGAATCCAGGTAGAAGGAAGCGGTTGTTAAAGGAACAGGGAAGAGAAAGGCCAGAGGATGTGGACCATTCCTCAGCAACCCTGAATCCCGGGCTTCCAGCACACTGTACTGTCTGGAGCTCTTCCTATATCACTGGCTGTACCTGCGCAGGGTCCCTTACCAGGGAGAGAGGCTAGCCTGGTGCAGAAGATGGTGTTGAGAGAAGACGGCCATTGAGGGGAGTCCTCAGTCGATGGAGAAGGTAGGAGGGTTGGATGGTTAGTTACTTAGTTCTTCAGTAGGCTAATCGAAAGGGCTGATTTTGGATTCCTACCTTATACAGAATTGTAGGGATTCTGTCTAGAGAGGAGCCACAGAGTTACAAATCAGAGAGGCTGATTTTAGTTTGGAAGGCAAGCAGGAAACACGGATTGGAAGGAAGACACATAGTAAGGAACAAACAGAGGCAAGGGAGCTAGCTAGAAAGCACTCGTAAATCCTGAGCGTGTTGAGGATGCGGGTGGAACATTAGGAGGTGTCTGTACCACTGAAGTCAATGTCAACATCGGGGAGGAGAGAGGGGCGGGCTCTGAAGGGTGTCATAAGGCAAAGCATGAAATAAATTGTAGATCATCAGCTTATTGCATACCTACCGTGTGCCACTGCTAGCTCAGACTATAACACAAAGTATAACAGGAAGTGTGTGTGTGTGTGTGTGTGTGTGGGGTGTGGGTGTGAACCATTTCAGGGCTAGACTGATCTGACAGTACTTTTGATTCAGGAGGAAACTTTGTCTAATTTTCTGTGTGCTTATCATGCAGTTTGCTAAAGGAATTAGTTGTATTTAGTAAATGAATTAGCAATATTAGTTTTTTTTAAATGTGATAGGCAGTGTAACTTAATTAAGCCTTAAAATTGTTGCTGGGGCAGCTGTGTCTGGAATGCGTGACTAGATCTGGCTTGTCCAACTGCTAAAGCATACTGTCAAGCCTAAGCCATTTCAGGCACTTTGGTGACACTCAAATAAGTCAATATTCAGATGTAGACATTAAATACGAAAGAACATAGAGAAAACTTTAATTAAAAACCAAGGGTAGAAAGGTCCTTTTTCTGACAGCCCGTGTTAAGCAAGTTGATTTAAACACATGCAAACATTTTAGAGTCCAGAGGGTACACTACATTTATTTATATTGTGTGAAGTAACTCATGCTTGTCTTTCTAATCACTTGGGAAGTGCTGGATCCTTAAGAGAGGGTACTGAAGCAGGCAGTACTGATGTGCCAGCACTCATTCTACAGTAAGCTAATGGGCGTGGCAGTCTGCTTCTGTTTTTCCTCAACTCTGGTGGTCTTGTAGGTTTTATGGGCTTTGGAAGGTATGTTGGAGAAGGTCACATGAAACTGTATGTAGATTTACATGAAACAGACACATGAACAAATACATCCTTCTCCTGACTACAAACCAACATGAGGCAGAAATGGCGGGTGCTTGCTGCTCTGCGAGCTCTCATCTGAATAACTCATCAGTGTCCTAGCTTTGGCTTTAATGATTCGCATGGTAACTGGATGTCACAGCCCTCAGTGGAGTCTTGAAAACGGAGCGGTGTATTTGTAATGCCTCTGAAATGATGGACTTGAGTCTGGGCTTTGAAGCAGATGTTCGGTGGCTGAAAACCATCTCTAGCAATGGTTTTCGAGGTTAAAACCCAAATGTGTACAAGAGTAAACATTTCCCTTTCAGAGCAGATAATTTGAACACGAATGGGTGAAATTTAAGCAAGTGGGTATTAACTACAACTTCGTTTTGACACAGATGTCTGGAAAGCATCACAGATTACCACACTTTCTGGAATCAGTAGTATAATATCCTCTCTGTGCATGCTCTCATATGAAAAGGTTTGAAAAAGCCCAGACTTGTAGCTACTCATTGGAGCATTAGGCTTTGTAGGCATCAGAATCTGAGTGGTGACAATCACAGGGCCAGTAGCTTCACAGAGCAGATGCCACCTGGGTGTGTGAACTGAGATGAGGACCATCCTATGGCCAGACCCTCATTTGATATTGATCAGTGACTTCTTGAGAGACAGACACCTCCCTATAAATAGAATGCCTAGATCTCTCTTTATGGTCTGGAAAATATAGGAAACAAAACACATGCTAAGACAGAGTAGCATTACATCACAGGTCTGCTTTTCTCCCCTCCACCCTTTCTATTTTAAAGAATGGGGTTTCACTGTGTAGTTATGGCTGACATGGAACTTCATGAGCTCCCAGAGACACTCTTCCTCTGCCTTCCAAGTGCTGGGATTAAAGGTTTGAGACACCACACTCGCTCTATCAGGGTGTTTTAGGTGCCCTTATTTCTCCAAGAAAAGGGGATACTTTCCTTCTTCTGTGGAGAAAAAAAGTGCAATATTAATGTCTGTAATGTCATTTGGTCTATCCTTTTTATCCCTTCCGTCTTGATAATAGAGTTAAAAGTGTTGCTTTTTCTTTGACCTTAGTGTCATAGTATGAAAGCAGAGATCTCTATGCAGTCATGCAGAAACTGATTTTAAAACTTTTAAAAGTTATTCTCCTTCTTTTCTACACTCTTTTCTGTCTACTTTATCTCAGTTTGTGAGTTTAAATATAGATCATGTTTTTAGACAGTGGAGCAAAGTATTTGCATCTGGGTCTGATTCCTGCAAGTCAGTGGGAATATGTTTGTGCTTCTTAATTCCTGGGATAGGATGAACTAGACCATTAGTTGGGGTCTTTGTATGTTATGTTCAAAAATCAGAAAAGTATCTCAGAGGCCGAGATAGTTTCACACCTACATAAACATATCTCCTCTCTGTACGATGAACTAGCTCTTCACCTTGACGAGCAAGGTCACAGGGTAGCATCTGCTCCTTGGTTGGCAATAGTAAAATGTTCAAATGACTAAGAGATCTGCCTAGTGGTTGCCAAACCTAAGACTTGCACTAAATAGAAATATGCTTTGGAGAGCTTCAGAGATGGCTCTGTAGTTAATGGTGCTTGTTGCTTCCTCAAGGGACCTGGATTCAATTCCCAGCATAGACATGGTGGCTCACAATGGTCTGTTCAAGGGCTCTGACACCATCTTCTCACCTCTCCAGACTGTTATATGGTTGTGGTGAACATAAATCCCCCCCCCCACACCCCACACACACCTTTCAGCAAACCAGGATGACAATATGAGATAGTGGAAAATGAAACCTAGATTGCCCCTTTCATTTTGTTGAAGGTCAGCACTCAGAAGTTGCATCTAAAGTGGTTCTTGGTGGCAAGAGCTGCCTCAAACCAGATTATTGAGCCCTTTGCTTTGCTCTCTATGGAGCTGGAAAAACCAGCTCTGGCCAGTATCTCAGCATTATCCAGTACTTATTTTCTTACCGGAAATGGAGGAGTTTCCTCTTTAGAATATGTATGCAGTTGAGCAGATCCACCTCTTGTCTCTCACTTCTCTAGGGCAACGTCCTCACACGACCAGTTGCACCAGAAAGTGTCATTTTGATAGCATGGGTGACCTGCCTGTGCTTCGGGCAGATTCATGGACTTTTAAGTTTTCTGAACAAAAGACTGGCTGAGCGTGAGCAGCATCGTCTCTCATTGCACAGTTCTATGGTGGCAGTCTGCATATCTGGGGCATCTGTCTGTGCTACAGTTTCTTTGCTGCATTTGAAATAAGGATACTCTGAAGGCTGTGACATTAGCTCTTGAGTAAATCAGACTTGCTCTCTATGTACCTTAAAGGTGGATGGCTGTCTTTAGAATTTCAAATGTGACTCTTGTCTCTAGCAGAGCTCCGTAGTATGATTCTCCCAGTGAGTCTGGAGAGCGGCATGCTTCTGAAGCAAAGGTTGTCTGGGTTGTGGTGTGTCTGTGCCTTGCCTAAGCAGTTTTCTATGGACATTTCGTAGATACTCAATGTCTAAGTCCCCATGTCCCTCGTGGGGCTCCTTTAGAAGCTCAGGAGAATCATCTAAGGGCATAGAATGGAAACACGATGACTTCTACTTTATTCTCTTGTAATAAGAGCCTTCCACAGTTAATTATATTATATTTGAAGGCACTTGCCAACTGGTAAATATTGTTGGTCATGAGAGTTCTGTTCTCAAAGGACTCTAGTTTTAGTGCCCTACTTCCTTGTCTAACATCAGTCCTTGAGCTGAGCTTGTAGAACCTCTTCAGGCTATGAAAACAAAACCAGAACCAAGGCAGATCCTTTTAGCCAGCACGGCCGGCAGTTCTTTTTCCTTAGAGGCTTACCTTTTGTGTCTATAGGAACGGGAAAAAAACCACTTGGTAGCTTTAATCTTGAGGCGTTGGTCATGGGCAAAGGCTCTTAACTTGCAAATGAGACGACCTGAGCCTGAGTTCGGGTCCCCAGAACCTATGTAAAAGTCGAAAGTGTAGCTTAAAGGACTATGATCCCAGTATTTCTATGAGAATATGAGAAACAGTGCTATCAAAATTTCCAGAAGCCCTGGCTAACCTGGGGTAACAGTGGAAAAGCAAGGAAGAGACTTTGTCTCAAACAAGATAGAATGTGAGGACTGACAACTGAGGCTGTCCTTTGAATAACACACACACACACACAACACACACACTCATACACACATTTATATATACACACACACACACACACACACACTCATACACCATCACACCACATTTATACACACACTCGCACACTCACACACACTCATACACACACTTATACACACAATACACACATGCACATACACTCATACACACTAATACACACACATACACACATTCATACACACATCCACACACAAAACAAGGTTCACACACACCTATATCCATACACAAGAATGTATTTGTCCGTGTGTGCACATGCATGCACACACACATACACATATGCACATACACACAAAGAATATTAACAGTATCTACCACTATATAGTATTTATGATAACCCTATAAAGTAGGTAAGGATGCAATCTTAATTTAAATATGAGGGCAAAAGCCTGGAGAAGTTTAATCATGCACCAAAGTCCCCAGGTTAAGTGAGTCTCAAAGCCAGATTGTAATCCACTATTGTGATCCAAGCCTGGGTTCTGACCAAGCTGGTCTACAGCTCTGGCTGGTTGCATAGCCCTCTTTTAGATCCCCAGGAAGGGCAGGTGACTTGGCTTCTCTTCATAGGTTGCCCTGGTGACCCTTCAGTATTCCAAGGCTTATACTTTCTAGTACATTACATGGATCTTTCCACCTATTAATCTTATGGAGAGATAAAATCCATTTTACAAGTTAATTTTCTTTTGTTAGGAATGGGTCTGCATCAGTATAGTTTGCCCACTTGAGAAGTTTACCATATAATTTCAGAGTGACAACAAAGACAACTTTGGTTCAATTATTTTTTTTATTTAAAGGCAAAGGAAAACACACAAACAGTCTCCACAATATTTTCTTGTTCAGTGAGTCAAATTTATTGCCACAAGCATCTCTCTCATTTATTGCTCTTTGGAGCCAATATCTAATTTCTCTCTGTCTCTCTGTCCCCCCACCCCCTTCCTAACCACTGAAGTTCTAGAAAGAGTCAGACTTGTCGCCTCCACTTCCGCATCGCCCACTCCCTCCCTGTCTCAGGCAGTCTGGCTTCCACTCCCCAGCTACACTGCCGCCTGAAGGCTGCACGCCCCAGCCCACACTTGCTTCCCTCTGCTGGGCTTTTCTCATCCTGTCCTTTCTGCAGCCTCTATCCTGTGGTTGCTGCCTCGTTTATAGGCTTGTCTTCTGCGATTCCTGCTCTGATACCCCTGCCTGTCTGGCCTCTCCCCCTTTTCTCTTGCACTTCATCCTTTTCAACTCCCACCTATGTGGACATGAGCAGAAGTCCTGAACTTGGCTTCCTGCCTCCCTGTTTCCTTGCTTGTTCTTTTAAAATACTGCCCCTGAACAGTCACTTTGATTTTGTAAACAATTTTCAAATCCCCATTTTTCTTTCATCCTTACCATCTTCAATTTCCACCTCTTTCTTATCCTTAAAACAAACGCCACAAAGTCCGTTTGATCTCTAAATAATCTCCCTGTAAAAGCTACCCCTTCTGTGCCTCTGCACAGGGAGTTGTAATAAACCAGGATTCCTGGTGCTGCCTAGGCTACCACTGTCTGCCTCTCCCCTCTAACCATCTCTCACATGGTGCTACAGTTTAGTTCTCAGAAGTTTCAACTCTGATTGTGTCACCATGGGGCTAGGGTGTCCTGTTGTGAAATCCTCAGGTTGTTCAATCAATGACAGATTTCTCTGTCTCTTTCCCTAGGCTCAGAATAACTTAGCACCATCTTATCTCTGTTAATCCACTAGACATATTCCAATGGCTCTAGAATGTATTAAAGGCAGCTTCTTTTTTTTTTTTTTTTAAATACCAGTTATTTAATAGTGTCCCTTTGTTATCCTGAGATGAAATCCTTTTATTTTATATCTGTCTGAACAATCTTCAAAAGATAAATATAATACTGTAGCTTCAGTCTGAAAAGAAAAAGAAAAGAAAGAAATATCACTTTAAATAAAACTTCATTTACTCATTTTTGATACCTAAATACCTGGAAAAGAGTAGCCAATGCCTTGAAAAATATAATCAGACAAACCAGGTATGAAAGCATTCGCGGACACACCGTGAATGTTGTGGCCGTAAACCAAGATGGATGCAGGTGTGTATTAGTGGCTCAAAGGCCAAAGGTGACACTGTTGGTGGTGAAGATTTCCTGAAATGTAGAACTCTATTTCTTGGTTTCTAGATAGCTTTGTTTCTAGAGAACATAATGAGTTAAAAGAGAAGTGTTAGGATCTAGGCTCAGTGTAATAACTCATCCTGTGTGAGTGTTGCTGTCTTTTTGGAAGCAGCGAGAGATGTGGAAACCCTTTCCATTCTGGAGGACTCGTCCATGTGTTGTAGTATAACTGTCATCCTCAGCCTTTACCCACTGGATTATGGTGGGTATCTAGTATGTGACAACCAAAGCTGTCTCCATGGATATCCAGAACTCCCACAGGAGTTTGATCAGTCAGTCCATGCTGGCTAGGAAAAAACTTTCTGAGGCTCTAGCTAGAATGTCCCTTCCTCTGCTGCACATGCCATGCCTCTCTTGTGGCATGTCTATTTTCATGCTTTGCCTGCTGCTTTGAAAAGGCTTCTTTCATTTCTACCTTTTGAAATTGTACCCTTTGGAAACCCCAGCTCCTAGTTTAAATGGTACACACAGCACTGAGCTTTTGTATAGGAGGGGTGTCCGTCTGCCCCAGGGCTTCACAATTCTTAATACATGTCACCTCCTGACAGTTGTTGTGTGCTGCTGCAGCATTACCTACGAGCTTTTAAGGTTCTGGAACAGACAGAGCACATGTTATGAGGGGTCATAGTTCAATATCTTATAACAAATGGAATGCCTGCCTAGCAGGTGACAAGTGAGTAAATGAATTGGTCGTGTAGAAATAGTATTTGTGGGCAAACAAAAAGAAAGTTTGGTTTGGATTTTAGCATTTAAAACTTATGTCATCATCATGGCATAAACTTCTAATAGTACAAATTAATAGAAAAAAAAACCACACTGAAGGTCAATGGGTCTATGGCTTGGTCTGTGTATATATTTACAAATACATGATCGTTGGAACTGTTACTAAAGATAAGATCATTCTTTCTCCATAGCAAAATGAAACCAGTGTTCCAAGACTGTAGGGAAAACGTGGATAAAGTGCCTCTCCTTCATTCGATTCTGAAATGTTCAGATAAAATCAACTTTGAAGTCAATCAGGAGGCCTGTGTAGTTTCCCTGATCCCCCTCATCCTGCCTTTATTCAGAAGCCTCAAAACCGCTGTGGGTAATTCCCTCAAGATCCCCATCTCACACGTCCAGTCCAGTGGGTAAGGAGGAGTTCCCAGAATCCACCACTCTCAGTACTTTTGAGCATCCCTTTCCAGCGATATGATTAGGAAAGCCCGGTGCGCACTTCTGTCCACCTTTCATCTCTAACTAGGGGAGCGTGAAGCGTCTGTACAGTTTTTCCTGCCGTGGCTTCACTTTCTGTCATCCGGACTCCATTGCCAATTCTCAGCCTCCAACCAATATCCGTCTGAAAGAAATCAGACCCGTTCGACAATGAAAAACACATTGAAGCTACTGCACATTCCTGCCACCGCCGCTGCTAGAAAAGTAGATATTAGTTCTTTCTCCTGTCAATCTAGCTGCAGCGTCTGGGCATTGTGCAGCTTCCGTGGCTGCGTCTTCATATCTAAAGGGTTAAATGGTAGGCGCTAGTCAATGAACGCATTGTTAGTATTATATGATAAGAAACGTAACAGCTCTTTGTGTATAGTTCCCCCTCCCTCGAAGTAGGAAGTATTTCTCTTTGACTATCGAGGCCTCATAAAGCTAGCCAAGAAAGTGATATGGCCAAATGACACGATTAATTTTCATTACTTTCTTCCATCTCTTCCCTCAGATCCATTTGAGCTTTGCTTGGACCTCAGCTTGATAGGAAAAAAAAAATCAGTCTTTGGAATGATTTCCTCAATTAAAACCAACTCTTCTTGTAGCTCAAACGACAGCATTGAGTACAGAGATATGCTCTGTCTTCAGGGACTTTACCTAGAGCCAAGAAACTCAGAAATACCTGCCAGAGAGTGCACAGGAGTATGTTATATGTGGAAAGGTGATCCCAGTACACAGATGTGGGGTCTCCAGTGATGCTGGCTTTCTTTCAAGACTATCTTTCAATCACATCATCCTTTCTCTGGTATTTAGAGCATTTGTCAGAATTTTTATGAGTTCTGTCCCTTGGGCCTGTGCCCTCTGGAGTACCAGGGCTGGACATCACCGTGTCCAGTCTCACACCCAGTTCAGGTTCCCTCTGCAGTATAACTCAGCATCTCTTATTTGGTGCTCAGAGCAGTACTTCAGACTCTGTAGTAAATGGATTTTGAAATATCTTTGTAGACATTGACAGTTGAGCATTAATGGTCCAAAAAAATCTGAAATCTGTAAACTTTTTGAGTATCATGGGCCTTTCAGTTTTTCTAGGTTTTGGGTTTCAACTTGAACACGTCTCTCAAGACAAACTTTGTTAACTGAAGACCCCAGAGAGGGCCTGTGGCTCTTGGGAAAGCAGTCAACATCCCAGAAGTTCCATGGGTTCATTTACAACCTCCTCTCTATTGTAAGTTCAAATTCCCACATTTGAGGTTTAGTTAAATTTTACATAATAGTGATGTCCCAGGGCACTTGGGATGTAGATTAGCCAGCAGGGTGCTTGTCTATCAAGCAGGAAACCCTGGGTTGGTCTCCAGCACTGTCTAAGATTAGTAGTTCAAAGCCATTCTCAGCTTCAAAAAATGAAACAACAAAACCCAATGATATTGTAGTAGTCATGGAAATGGAGGTTTTTTTTTCCTTTTTCTAATCAGTGCCTGGGATGCAGCAAAAACAACCCCAGCATCTCCCCTGCCCTCACATAGGCAGGGGCCCTCGGGGCTTGGGGATGGGGCTAGGAGATTTCTACCAAGGTTTCCCCAACTCTTTTTAGTGTATGTGCTCCATCGTTTACATTTCTGTGGAGTGATTCCCACTCACAGTTACCACCAGGTTTGTTATGTTCAAACAAGCCCAGAGCAAAAGGGGTCCTGGCTGTAAGGAGCACATGTGTCTTTATTCTGAACTGAGAGTACTTAGTGGCACTTGTGGATATGATTCAGAATTGTTCAATTTATAATTTCATGGAGAATGTTTTGCATTATGCTGCTGTGTCATCCTGTTCTTTTTTCTTCCCCTCCTCCTCTTATTCCTCCTCTCCTTTCTCCCTTTCTCCCTCTTCTCATCCTTCCTGTCATGGCAGGACCCATACCTCTCATCCTTGGCACCTTTAAAGCAATTCCTTGGTGGTAGGGATTGGACCCAGGGCTTCTGCATGCTAAGCAACACCAACCTCAGCCTTTAATTAAAATCCCAAGGAGATGGTTGCTACTCTAAAAATATATATTTATTTTAAGATCATTGTTTTGGGGTACATGTGTGTTTGCATGCATGTTCACCTCTGGGCACTTGTGCAAATATGTGCACGCATGCCACAGCTAGTGTGTGGAGGTCAGGAGACAGCTTTGTGGAGTGTGTCTTTTCTCTCATCTTTGCATGGGGTCCAGGATGGAAGTCGGCTCATCAGGCATATGGCAAATGCCTTCAGCCATGGATCGTTCTTATTGGCCTTTTGATACACCGCTGGGTTAGGAGGGCCTGGTTTGTTATTAGTGGTTAATTTTCCAGGTTCACCTTTCTCTTTGTTGAGTTCTGATTCTCTACTTTGAGGGCTTCTCCATTGGGGCCAGTTTTCTTTTCTTTTTAATTACTTAATTTTAGTATGTGTCTTAGTTAAAGTTTCTATTGTTGCAATAAAACACCATGACCGAAATAAAACAAACAAACAAAAAACAAATTTGGGAGGAAAGGGTTTATTCAGCTTACATTTCCACATGGTAGTCCATCATTGAAAGAGGCAGCACAGGAACTCAAGCAGGGCAGGAACCTGGAGGCAGGAGCTGGTGCAGAGGCCATGGAGGGGGGCTACTTATGAGATTGCTCCTCATGGTTTGCCCAGCCTGCTTTCTTATAGAACCCAGGACCACCAGCCCAGGGATAGCTCCATTCACAATGAGCTGGGCCCTCCCCAGTCAGTCACTAATTGAGAAAATGCATCATAGCCAGATCTTATGGGAACATTTCTCTATTAAGATCCCTTCCTTCCAGATAACTCTAGCTTGTGT